>PVHP010006212.1:0-61488 GCA_004024765.1 Zapus hudsonius
AAAAAAAAAAAAAAAAAAAAAAAAGAGAGTTAGAACTTAGGATGGATATACCTACTGGAATGACTGAGTTAATATTGGTAACACATCCAGGAAAATAAGGAGCACATGGTGTCACACAATTACTTGACTAAAAGAAAACAATAGATGGAGAGGGGAGGGAGCGTGGAAGTGGAGGAGCAGGAGTCAGTGGTGGGGTGCACCTCCAGGAATAAGATTTAACAGCAGAGGGCCAGGGGGAAGGCAAGGCAGACCAAATTTCTTACACTGGATGGCTCGGAACCGAGGGAATGTAGGTGAGTCCCCAGCCCCAACCTCGAAGACGTTTCTCCTCCGATCAAGGCCAGGTGAAGCCTGCACGGTGATGCGGTGCTTGAAATCTGGGATTAGGGAAAGGGGGGGGGGAGGTGCAGGTTTGTGAAGATGGGGTAGGACCCCAAACCACAGATCCCTCGGCCGGCTCCCAGGCTACGTAGGCAGCGGCTAAGGTGGCTGACTGAGCAGCCCCATCGCCTTCCAGAGTTTCGATAAGGAAAGGACCAGCCGTCCTGGTGGAAAAGGGAAGCTAACTGGCGCCGGCCCCTTGAGCCTTCCCAGAACTTTCACGGGCTTCACTTGCAGTCCACTCCCAGCCGCAGCCACTCCCGAACCGACCAGCGAGTATTTCCGCCAGAACCCGCCCACAGACACAAACAACACTCGGGGGTGGTTCCATCCCTTCCAGCCTCAGCTCAGGGTCAACCCACTACAACCCTTAGCTAGCAGGCCCGCCCCCAGCACCCGCGGCCAATGGCGGAGAGCCGCCCCGGGCGGGGCCCGCCTCTTACCCAGCGGCATGCTGATGCGCTCGCCGCCGTCGCGCGCCCGGAGCTTGCTGCGCTTGAAGGTGCCGCGGCGCCGGCGCACGTGTGGCCGCTCGCGGTCCACCTGCTGCAGTAGCAGCGTGAGCTCGCGCTCGAACACCTCCAGCTCCCACTGCGCCAGCAGGTGCTCGCGCCGCCGCAGCTGCTCCGCCTGCGATCGCTGCTCGCGGGCCGCGCGCGTCAGCTCCTCCTCGCGGCTCAGCAGTTCCTGCGCCCGCCCGGGACAGTGAAGACGACGTCAGCCTGGCACTGACCGCGGATCCCACCCCATTCTCGACCCAGCGGAGCCTGGGGAAAGCACTCCAATTTTGGGCTCCCCACTCCCTCTCGCACCTTTTCCTTGGCCCGCAGCTCATCGAAGAGGCCCTGGATCTCGCGTTTCCAGCCCTCCTGCATAGAATGGAAGGAGTCCCGCGGCATTTCCCGCAGGACCTGCGCCTCTAGAGCCTCCAATTGCAGCAGGATGGAGGCAAAGTCAGGCCTGCGGTGGGGGTCCTGTGCCCAACAATCTAGGGGCACAGCAGGGAAGAGAGACAGAATCAGTAAGTCTGTGGGTGGCTCTATGTCCGGATGCAGGGAGTTCACCTCTAAACCTACCCAGTCCGCCCACTTACCGGCCATGAGCTGTGCGAAGGGCTCTGGGCAGGTGGATGGGATGGGCAATGTGAGCTTGTTAACAGCTACACCATAGGCCACAGCAAGGCAGTCGATGCCACGGTAGGGCACCTCCCCAGTCAGCAGTTCCCACAGCAGCACCCCAAAGCTGTGGACAAGACAAAGGATCTGTGTGGCCTCTTCTGACCACTTACACCACTTCACCTCACAGCAAGAAGGAATTAAATAGTTTAGGTCTTTTCCTCTGGGTTCAGCCTGCCTGCCTGCCCACCCTTGGTCTTGGGCAACCACTTCTGCCCTTTACAGCCCTATAGCAGACTTTGTCCATCCCCAACCCAGTCCGCACCTCCAGACATCGCTGCCCTTAGAGAAGGTAGAGGCCTTGATAACCTCGGGAGCCATCCAGGCATAGGTGCCTGCAGCGCTCATTTGTGTGGTTTTGTGCCACTCGCGGGCCAGGCCAAAGTCAGTAATCTTCAAGGTCTTATGCTCCATGTCGTCACCCTCAATTGGCTGCAGCAGCAGAACTGGGGAAGAAGTGAAGTGGAACAGGATTATGGATGCTCTAGGATGGGGTGAGGGGAAGAGGAGGGAGCAAACTCATTTGACAGACACCCTGGCCAAGTAAGTACTGGTTGCAGAGAAGTAACTGGTCTGGATCTTTCCCTGGGAAGTTCACAGCTGGGAATGTGTGCAAGAGAAAAAAGTAACAATTGTGGCACACATTTGTCCAGGGGCCTTTTAGAGGCCAGATTTTTTTTTTTTTCGAGGTAGGGTCTCGCTCTAGTCCAGGCTGACCTGGAATTCAGTCTCAGGGTGGCCTTGAACTCAGGGCAATCCTCCTACCTCTGCCTTCCGAGTGTAGAGGCCAGATTTTTACACTAAATTCTAGCTCAAACAAATAAAATCAAGGACTGGAGAGATTGTTCAGTGGTTAAGGCACTTGCCTGCAAAACCTATCAACCTGAGTTCTATTCCCCAGTGCCCCATGTAAAGCCAGATGCATAAAGTGGCACATGCAACTGGAGTTTGCAGTGGCTAGAGACCCTGGCATGCCCTTCTCTCGCTCTCTCTGCTTGCAAATAATAAAAATAAAATATTTTTTAAAAATAAAAAATAAAATCAAGCTGGGTGGGGTGGCACACACCCTTAATCCCAGCACTCTGGAGGCAGTTAGGTGGATCTCTGTGAGTTCAAGGCCACCGTGAGACAACATAGTGTATTCCAGGTCAGCCTGGGATAGATTTGAGACCCTACCTCAAACCAAAACCAAATAAATAAATAATCATGGCTGGGGAGATGATTCAGCAATTAAAGGTGCTTGCTTGCAAAGCCTGTTAGCCTAGGTTCATTTCCCCAGCACCTATCTATGTAAAGCCAGATATATAAAGTGGTTAATGTATTTGTTTGCAGCGGCAAGAGGCCCTGGTGTGCCTATAATTTGTCTGTTTCTTGCAATAATAATTTTTTTAAAAAGAAAAATAATAAAATCAATAAGTATGTATTATTCTGCTTTACAGATGAGGAAGCAGGGAAACATATCCATGATCATTAAAAAATTAGGCAAAAGCTGGGCACACGCACTCAGGAGACAGAGGGTCACTGTGAGTCCCAGGCCAGTCTAGGCTAGAGTGAGGCCCTATCTCGAAAAAATAAAAAACAAGGCAGAGATTTCATATGACCCACGGCTCCAACAATAATACTCTTTTATCCTACTATTGCATGAAATAGGTTCTCTACTTTCAAATGAAATCTGCATCTTACCATTTTGCTGAGGCAAGAGAATGACCCAGAGCAGGAGGGAAGCAAGAAAGGCACCACAGACCCCAGTGCCAAGGCACATCACAGCTGGCACAGCCACAGCAGGAAGACTCCAGAACATATCTACTAAGGGAGTTGGGTGTGAAGGGAAAAGGAGGGGTGATGATTCTTGTCCACAAAGGAGGAGCTTGCAGTAGTTGTAGGAGTGGATGGTCAGATTTGGCAGGGGCTCCTGGCTTTGACCCAAATGGGGCCATCATGTTCAGCACAGGGAGGAGAAGCAGCAGCTTGCAAATCTCGTCAGGACAAAAACAGCTCAAATGAAAGATGTTTTAAAAGAGTACAAAGAGAACAAGTTGGGCTGGGGAGATGGTTCATCAGTTACAGGCAAAGCCTGCAGGCTGGATTTTGATTCTCCAGTACCCATGTAAACCCAAATGCACAAAGTGATGGATATTTCTTGAGTTCATTTGCAGTGGCAAGAGACCCTCCCTCCTCTCAAATGAAAAGAGGACAAAGTCATAGACTCATTAGTGTGAAGGGTCCATCTATGGTACATCAGTGACATCTGTTTGCCACAGGGTTTCAGAGCTGTGATGGGGCAGCATGGGTACTGGGGGGAGGGGGGAGAGGAAGGGTACCTATGTGGCTAGATGAGTCAAAGGCTTCTCAGAGGAGAGAGCAGACCAGGTGTTCATCTCTGAGGACCTGAACCCCTGATTCTGCAGCTGGCCAAGCCCTGAAGCATGCTGCCCCAATCCTCCCCCCATGTCCTCCACTTGGCTTTGCTTTCTTGGGGGCCTAATCTACTTTCGACTGCTTCAATTCTGGTGTTCCTGAGAGCCCAGTCTCTTCTTGGCCTCGACACACTGTCCCTGGGCTGCCTCAGTCTCTTTTAGGTGCTAACTACCCCTCCTGGCTGGCATCTTTCACACCAGACAGCAGCAACCAGTTCTGCTTAGTATCTATGTATTCTACATAGCCTCTATTATGCCTCTAAGCGTGGCAAGCTTTCCTGCATTTCCAGAGAAAGGTCTTGAAATCTCCCCACTCCTCTGAGCTGGACTGGTGGAATTGGGTCCTACAGTTAATCCTGAGGATGATATGACAATCAACCCCCCTTGGAGGGTTGTCAAGGAGTATTAAAGCAGCACACACTGTTAAAAGCCTTTACCTAGGGTCTGACATCTGGCAGGACCGGTCTCAATGACAGGTGCCTGAGATTCTGCACTCACTTCTGTCATGGCCTCTCTCCACCCTCAATCACTCCTAACTTCGATCCTTGTGGCAGCCTCCGACTGCTTAAGGCAGTGTGGGAACAGTTGCTAGGCTTGTGCAAGCACACCTGAAGAGGAACCACAACAGGCTGAGCAGGAGGGGGAGAGGGCAGAGATTTCCTCTCTGCAGCCAGATCTGTCTCCTCTGAAGACCAGCATGTGCTGCTCTAGCCTGGGCTAAGCACTTTCTGCACCAATATCTCAGGCAGGGTGGCCAGTCTCCCCCTTCAGTTGAGGAATGTGAGGGACAGCTAGTCAACCAAAGTCTCAGAACTTCTTGTGGTCTTTCTGCCACCTTCCCCCTCCCTCCTCTGGCATCTGTCAAGCCTCCACTTCTCTACATCCCTTACTTTTCCTCCAAGCTTTCTTGTTACCTACCTGGGCCTTGGAATTTGTCCCAACCTAAGTTACTGTTCTGAAGACAGATGAGGACCTCAGGCATGGGAGATCAGAGACCACCCAGAGACAGGGTAGAGAGCTGGGCAAACCTCATAGCTACCCCTTTACAGCTCCCTAGCCTCTGCAAGGGGACCTGGACACCAGTCCCACCTCCTGCAGCTGGCCTCTGTAAGAGGCTAGGAGTAGCCTGGGCAGTTTACACCTCTTCCGCTTTCCTCCCATGGTCTCTACTTCTCCTTTCTGGGAGGCCTGGGCCAGGTCTTCAATTGGGAGGGGGGTCCTTTGGGAGCGAATTGGGGGAGGTCAGGCCCAGGCCGGGCTGGTAGGTCAGTCCTGTGACTCGTGGGCCTGGAGAATTCCCCCTTCTCTCCCAGCCAGGCTTCCTCACAAGGCCCCCATTGTCCAGGAAAATCACGCCATTGTTTCCTGCCTATGCCCCCCCAGCCCAGGGACTCCCCCCACTCTAATCCCGCAGACAGCAACTAGGGCCTAGGATTGGGTCTGTGAGGTTGGATGCCAGGCTCAGAGGCTGAGGGCACCTTGCCTGCCCTTTACCACCATAGCCCAGACTCTCAGAGGGAAGCAAAGGAACTGGAGGGGAGGGGAGGGGAGTGGGGGAGCAATCCCTGGCTCCTTCCTCTCCTATAACCCCTCCACCCCCAGTGCTTTCCTCCCCTGCAGGCAGCTGGGCTGGGGAGGGAGCAGGGGCTGGAGCAGGGGCAGGAAGCCAGCCCAGGGGCAGCAGGAAACACAGGAAGCCATGGGGAGGGTGGGGAGCAGGGGCCTGGGCTATTGTTCCATTTTTTTCTGGAAAGAGAAGGGAGGAAAAACAGAAGACAGGAGCCCCAACCCCCTGGGCCTTCGGGGAATCCCCCTCAGACTAAGGCAGGGAGTGAGGGGTCCCTAGATGGGCAGGCCCAGAAGTGAGTTAGAGGTACAAACTGCACCGGTTCTATGGATTGGGAGGGGATGTCCTGCCCCCACCAAGTCTGGTGATGACTTGGATATTACTGGGTGCTGGTGCTAGGCCCCTTGTGCATGGTAAGCCAAGGCAAGGAGGCTTCAAATGTCCATGCTGGTCCCTGTGCTTCCTCTCCAGCGATCCTACTAATCACTTTCCATCTGTATTTCCAACTTGTGTCCTGGGCTCCAGCAGGCCCAGGCCTCCCCACCCCCCCAGTCCCCAATGGTGCTGGGTTTTGCCTCTGAGCCTTGGCTCTGGACACCCAAACAAGCACCTCACTAAATGTCGCCTGCTTTGGACTTATTTGAAACTTGCCTACTTCAGAAAGCCCCTGAACTTGTCACTAACCTGTCTTGGGCCCATGATGGACAGCAGCCATGTGGGAATTGAGATTGGTGGGAGATGGAGTCCCCCATAGCCAGCCACTCCCACCCCAAATGCTGCTTTTCAGACTGGGCCTCCTTGGAAATCCTTCCCTGAAAAGCCCATATCTGTGGCTGAGGACCAACTGCCTGTTGTTACTGTGCACCAGGGCCTACCCACGACATTAAGCCATGTTGGCCTCCTGATCACTCCCTTTTTAAGGAGGATGAAATTGGGTCTCTGGGTTGAAATAACCAGCTGGAGGTCCTACAGCCAGGGAAGGGTGGAGTGGACCAGCCTTGTCCTCCATGAGAGAGGAATTTATTTTTCCCCTGAGATCTCTGCCCTATAGGAGTTGCCCACCATGAGGGGAGAAGAGTGAAGGGGAGGAAGAGGAATCATGAACATGAGCTTCAGGGAAGGCGAAGGCTAAAAGTACCAACTTCCAGGGTCCTTCCCTGAGGTGTTGACTCTGGTTTGGCAGGATGCTGCTGGCCCACCTGAGAGACCTCAATGTGTTAACCTGTCCAAACTGTAGCTGCAATCTGGGCTCAGGGACTCCTAGGCCAGGTGCCTGGGATCCCTGTTTTGGGGCCAATGAGACCATGGGTACCCCGAGTCATCTGGAACTCCCCTTAGAAGGTGTGTGGACCTGGGCCATGCACCTCACCTCTCCGGTCCCCCCCACACTTGGTTCATGTCCATAGAAACTCACTGTTGTTGGACTTCAGGTCACGGTGGATGACAGGCACCAGGGCTTCACAGTGCAGGTAATGCATTCCACGAGCAATCTGCACAGCCCAGTTGACCAGTACATGGGGGGGCACGCGCCGTCCAGCCAGGGCACGGCTGAGGGGCCCACCTGCTGCATACTCCATCACTAGGCATAGGTTAGGCTCCTCCAGGCACACAGCTTTGAGGGCAATGATGTTGGGATGTGCCAGCATGGCAAAGAGCCGGGCCTCCTGGCGAACACTCTCAGCTGTCACACTGATGTCCTCATCGGGGTCCTGACGAGCTGCCTTCACAGCCACCAGCTCCCCTCTCCAGCTGCCACGGTAGACCTTGCCGAAGCCACCGATGCCAATCACCTCCTCCAGTCGCAGCTCCTGGAAGCTGGCTACCTCACAGGGGGGCGGGCCACTACCACGAGACACGTAGTTGGATGGAAAGATGCCCACCTGGCCGCCTACCTGGCCCGCCCACCAGCCCTCATCTCCTGAGATGGCTGCATCCCGGGATAGCACCTCCACACGGTCACCCTTCCGAAGAGCCAGCTCGTCCTGCCCATTGGGTTCATAGTCAAATAGGGCTGTCCACACAGGATTGGCATACGCTGCTGCCTTCGGAGACCCCTCAGGCCGCCCTCCACCACTACTCCCACTGCCCCCACTGCTGTTCCATGACCCCAGAGGGCTCTTGAGGAAGAGGTTCTTCAAGGGCTCCATGGCCAGGCGCGGCGTTGGAATGTGTGGAGGACCTTCTCCGGGTGTCTGTGGTCCCCACCCTCGCTAGCTGCTGAGGCCTTAGTGCTGGCACCTGGGCATCCGGGCCCTGGTCCTCAGCCCCAGACCCACGCCTCTCTGGGGAGCCAGGAGAGTCGCCTCCCGGCCCCCCGCATCTCGGGCTTCTGGAGGAGGGCACCCAGGGCAGTGTGGTCAAGCTGGAGGGGTGGGGCCCTCGGGCCTCCGGCGCCTCACCATGGCTGGTTTAGAGGGGCAGAACGTCCCTTAGTCCCGAAGTAGTCCCAGGAGCCGGGTTCCGACGCGCGCCAAGTATAAGGTGGAGCCTGCTAGGGGCAGCGCCTGGACTCCGGCTGGGTCTTTATGTAGCAGGGGTGAAAGAAGTATCCCCAGTTGGTCTGAAGCTGCCTCTTCCCGGCTCTTAGTGCCTGTTGCCCCGACGGTTCCGACCCCGTTCCCTTCTTCCTCCTCCCTTTGTACTTTGGCCCCGGGGGCGGGAGGCAGAGGTGGAGGGTGGAGTTTCACTTTTTTCCGCTCTTCTCCCTCCTGCAGGAAACAGCATCAGATGACGCGGGCTGGTTGCACCTCTCCCCTCCCGGAGGCTTGGGGCGGCTGGGCTGGGGAGTTCCCGGGAAGGCTGGCCAAGAGAGGCAGAAGGCGAGCAAGGGATCCCCGAACCCCCATCACAGCAGGCTTTGGGATCGAAGAAGGAAAACCCCAGATTGGATGCACCGCTGCTCAGTGGAAGTTGACTTCTACGGAATTGTCTTGTCTACGGAATTGCAGAACTGTGTGATCCAGTCTCTTTTCGAACTCCCGTTCTTTTCGTATATGAAATAGGGACAAGATGCCCTGCTTTGCAGAACTATTGGGACGGGGATAGGGAAGACTGGACCTTCGGAACTGGCTGTAACCTCAAGCTCCTGGAAGAGCTCAGGTTCTCCTCTTCCCCTCACCTGGGAAACAATCTGCTTCTTCGTGTCCCTTCCCTAGTAAGTGGAAACCCGAGACCATGATCCCAAACTTTGCCTAGGACTGGATTCAGTACAGCCGTCAGTTTCAGGATAGGGTTGACTCCATTTGCCTGTGCCTGTCACTTTAAGAAAGACGACGCTATCCTATTCGACTATTCATGCCTGTTCGGAAGAGCTGTTCTCCACACACTTGGTCTGCGTTCTGACCCGGAAGTAGAGGGGTTGCCAGGCGAAACCAGACCGTGACATACAAGGTTTAATACCTAGGGGGCGGCCCAAGGTGGGGGCGTGACCGGTAACGCCAAACTCCTAGAAGTACCCCTGAGGAGTCCACGCCTCCATCTTGTCTCCGCCTTCTGTAGCTCATTGGAGAAACTTTGCGCCAATTAGTTCGCCGTTGCCCAATGGCTAGTCACCTGACCCTGGGGTTCCACTCAATGGTCCCCTTCAGATTAGCCCCGCCTGAATACGTGCGCACGCCCTGAAACGCTTCTACCGTTCGTCCTTCGATCTGGACTCTACGCATGCCCAGAGGACACCTCCGCGTCCCATCTCTCCGTCACTTCTCTGCGCTTGCGCACTTTTGCCGTTAGATTTTTTTTTTCCTTTTCCGGGTCCCAACTGGGTCTACCGGGCGCATGCGCCGCTGCAGGCTGGCGGCTCGCGGCTCCTTCTTCCGGCCTTCCTTTCGGGCCAGCCCGGGCCGAAGCGGGGCGCACGCAGAGCCCCAAGCGGGTGACCCGAGACCCCGGAAGTGTCCCTTCAGGGTCCCGGTGGTTTCACCAGTCTGGAGTCCAGGGAACCGTCGCCAGCACTCCGAGAGTACCCACCCCACGCCCACCTCTGGATGCCGCCGACGGGTGCCCGGCCCGCGCCCCGCGCCTGCCTCCGGGCTCGGCCCCTGCGGGCAGTTCTCGGCCTCCGGTGGGGGCTCAGGCCCCGCCCCTGATGCAGCCCCACCCCCGTGCCGGAGCCTCCCGTCGCTGACGGCCCCGGCCGGCCCCGCCCCCTCCCCCGCGCCTTCGCCCCGCCGATCTCCTCCCCCGCCGGGGGAGGCCATGGCGTGAGCGCTAGGCCGGGCCCCGGGGCCCTCGGGCGCCAGACGGGGCATGGGCCGGGGGCCGCCCCCATGAGGGTCCCGGGAGGAGGGCGCGCGCAGCAGCGGCTGGGCCATGGGGTCTCAGGTGTTGCAGATCCTGCGCCAGGGGGTGTGGGCCTCGCTCACTGGCGGTTGGTTCTTCGACCCGCATCAGAGCACCTTCTCCAACTGTTTTCATCTTTATGTCTGGATCTTCCTGCTCGCCTTTCCCTTCTTGCTGTACATGGTGAGACCCACGCTCACGCCACCTGTGACTGTCCAGAACGGGAGGGCGGGCAGCCTGCAGGGATTGGGGGGTGCGTCGTAAGCTCCAGAGTATGGAGTGAGGAATCACGGTAGAGCTTGGACGTGTATGTAGAAAGGAAATTAAATTCCTCCTTTCTTGGGTCCAGTGACCTTGAACCCCTCATTCAGTCTCTTCCCAGTTAAGCAGAAGGCAGAGCCCCTAACAAGATCTTTATTACTGGTTGCATGAAGGGGTTGATGAAGTCCTGTGAATTCACGAATCCTAGTTATGGCAGTGATGACAGGGGCACCGCACGGGAGCAGGGCTGGGTAAGAAGAGACCTGACTTACTGCCACCTCCAGGTTCTGCCCCCCAGTTTGATGGTGGCCGGTGTGTACTGCCTCGTGGTGGCTGTCATCTTCGCTACCATCAAGACTGTGAACTATCGGCTGCATGCCATGTTCGACCAGGGCGAGATTGTGGAGAAGCGCAACTCTACCATGGGGGAGCAAGAGGAGGAGGCTGCCCAGGGGGACAGCAGTCTCCCCAGGTGGGTAGGGCAGCAGTTGTGTTGGAGATCACTAGTTTTCCGGGTCTTGGAAGGTGAGGGCTGAGGGAACAGTGGCCCAGAGTATCAACCCTAGAATTGCAAAAGCGACCTTTGAAGAAGGAGGATGGCCAGAAATAGTAAAGAGGGGAGACTAGCTCAAAGCTGCTGCTCTTTGTTTCCAGGGACCCTGGAGTGGAGATGACAGTGTTTCGGAAAGTGAGTTCCACACCCCCTGTCCGCTGCAGTTCCCAGCATTCTGTGTTTGGCTTCAACCAGGTTTCGGTGAGTGATCCCAGCCCTGGACTTCTCCCACTGCTGTCCTGAGAACCAGTCCCTGTTGTGGGCCTGTTCCAAGCCTGCTTCTTGTCCTGTTTGTTCCTTTGTGCCCCTCTCTGTCTGCTTAGGAATTGCTACCCCGGATGGAGGATTCTGGGCCCCTCAGAGGTAGGTGGGTGCTACTCAGAGCTGGAATGTGGTGGTGTGAGGTTACCCAAGTATTCTGCTTGCAACTCTGGTGCTGCAATTCCAGACATCAAGGAGCTGGTACGGGAACAGGGCAGCAACAATGTGATAGTGACCTCTGCCGACCGAGAGATGCTGAAGCTGAGCTCACACGAAAAACTGAGTGAGTGGTCACTGTAGGCCAGGGGTCTGGTGGGAAGATACACTGTCCTGTCCTTGCATCTGTCCTACTTTGGCTGTGTCTTAGAACTCTCTTTGTACTCTGCATGGGACTCCTCCGTGGTCCTGCCCTGTCCTTTCATGGAGAGTAGAGGTTGTGAGACCTCTCTTAGCCACCAGTTTGCATTGCAGGAGTCTCTTCTCTCATCCTGTCTTCTTTTCTTCTGGCAGTTGGAGACCTCCCCCAGACACCCCCAGGAGCTGTTCCAGATCCCTCTCTTCCCAGCACAGACTCGTCTGAGCCTTCTCTCCTGGCTGGAGATGGAGTTCCTTGGGGTGGAAGCAGTGTGGTTGACACTCCCATGAGCCCCTTATTGAAGGGGAGCCTCAGCCAGGAGCTGAGCAAGAGCTTCTTGACTCTGACCCGGCCTGACCGGACCCTAGTAAGGACGAGTAGTCGACGGGAGCAACATCGGGGAGCTGGAGGCTACCAGCCCCTGGACCGGCGGGGCTCAGGTGAACCCACACCCCAGAAAGCCGGCTCCTCGGATTCTTGCTTTAGTGGTACTGACAGGGAGACACTGAGCAGCTTCAAAAGTGAGAAGACCAACTCCACGCACCTTGACAGCCCCCCTGGTGGGCATGCCCCTGAGGGCAGTGACACAGACCCCCCATCTGAGGCTGAGCTGCCTGCCTCCCCAGATGCTGGGGTCCCCTCAGATGATACACTGCGTTCCTTTGACACAGTCATTGGAGCAGGGACGCCACCAGGCCCAGCTGAGCAGCTCCTGGTTGTGCGGCCCAAGGACTTGGCCCTGCTGCGGCCTAGCAAACAGCGGCCTCCCATGCGAAGACACTCCCCACCTGGCCGCACACCAAGACGGCCCCTGCTTGAGGGTGGGGGATTCTTTGAGGATGAAGACACCAGCGAGGGTAGTGAGCTGAGCCCAGCCTCCAGTCTCCGATCACAGCGTCGCTATAGTACCGACAGTTCCTCATCTACTTCTTGCTACTCCCCTGAAAGCTCCCGGGGTGCAACAGGGGGGGCTCGGAAACGGCGGGCCCCTTATGGAGCTGAAGAGGGGACTGCTGTACCTCCTAAGCGACCCTATGGGACCCAGCGGACGCCCAGTGCTGCCAGTGCCAAAACGCATGCGCGAGTGCTGAGCATGGATGGGGCAGGGGGTGATGTCTTAAGAGCTCCCCTGGCTGGCTCCAAGGCTGAGCTGGAGGCCCAGCCAGGAGCAGAGCTGGCTGCCGGGGAGCCTGCTGTGCTGCCTGCTGAGGCCTGTAGGGGACCTGCTGCCAACCAGCCTGGCTGGAGGGGGGAGCTGCAAGAAGAAGGTGCTGTGGGGGGAGGTGAGTGTTGGCCCCAGGGGTAAGGGTTGTGGAGGGGAGCTGGAGACATGGGTTTGGGCCCAGAGCAGGCTGCAGCGGACCTGGTCTGTGTCAGCTCAGCCTGTCTCAGGCAGCGGATGGATGTGGACTCAGTGATTAAGTGATATGGGCCACTCCTTTTGGGTCAGCAGGGCCCAGCTGCCTGGCTCCAGGTCCTGTGGTTAGCACCTGAGCCTCTGTTCTCTGAGGACTGTCATCATCCACGCTCATCCTCCTGGTCACCAGTGGGGCAGGGCAGATCAGTATCATCCTTATTTCCAAATGAGGAAACCGAGGCCTGAATGGTTAGATGCCCTGACTGGCCCCCCGAGCCAGAGTGATGCTGCACTAGGTCTGATCTTTAGCTCCATCCCAATGCCCACCCCATACCCCTGGCTTTGTCCAAGCCTGTCACTTATGCCTGGGGCCTCTCTCTGGGCAGTGCCTGAAGAGACAGGCCAGCGGGACCGCACAAGCAGTGTGAGACGGACCCAGGCCATCCGGAGGCGACACAATGCAGGCAGCAACCCTACCCCTCCAGCATCTGTCATGGGCTCACCACCCAGGTGAGCATCTGCCCTTGGGCTACAGAACAGAGGGGTCAGCTAGCTGGCTGTGCCTGGTGCTAACCCAGGTGCTAACCCCCTCTCCAGCAGCCTGCAAGAGGCTCAGCGGGGCCGGGCTGCTTCCCACTCCCGGGCACTGACTCTGCCCTCCGCCCTGCACTTCGCCTCTTCATTGCTGCTCACCCGAGCTGGCGCCAACGTGCATGAGGCCTGCACCTTTGATGATACCTCTGAGGGTGCCGTGCACTATTTCTACGACGAGAGTGGTGAGCCCTTCCTCGGCCTTCCTCAGCATCTCTTTGCCTCTCTCAGGTGGTCTCCCTCCCAATAGCTGTGGTTGCTTATTTTTTCTCAGCTCTGTGGCAAGTGCTTTGCCTATGCTGCCTGATGTCATCCTTGCAGCATCTCTGGGGTATAGGTGTCCTCATCATCCCCACTCTGCTGATGAGGAATTGAGGCATACCTGAAGTCATAGGCTAAGCAAGTAGTAGAATAGAGAACCATATCCAGGGCAGACTGACTACAGGTCCAAGCTCTTGACCTGCATGCAGGTTCCTTCTTGTCCAGAGCTTGGTCCCTAGGGGCTGGGCTGCCATGGCATCACATTTGTTCCTCATTTGTTGGCTGTGATGCCCATTGAGATCAAGCCTTACTTAATGCTTCAGTCCTTGACAATACTGCTTCAACTCCCATACTTCTGTCTCAGGTGTGCGGCGTTCCTACACCTTTGGCCTGGCTGGAGGTGGCTATGAGAACCCTGTGGGTCAGCAGGGGGAGCAGGCAGCTAACGGAGCCTGGTGAGTCTTCAGACTGGGCCTGTCATAGACTATATTTCAGGGGAGCACCCTGAGCCTGGTATTCTCTCCTCTTTTGCTATGGAGGAATAGCTCGGGCCTGGGAGGAGAGGACGATGTGTGGCGGTGGCATGCAGCCTTGAAGGGCTCCCTGATACTTCCAAGCATAAGTCTTCCAAGACACGGAGGCCTGGCTTCTCAGGGAAAGAGGAAGGGAGCAGTTTTTACATGGGAGCCAGGGCCTTCAAAGGAGGCACTTCTGCCACCTATTTCCTACTGCCATCAGGGCTCCCATCCCTTGGGTCGTCAGTCATGGGATAAGGCAACCCACCTGCCTGGCCTTGGCCTGGCCCATGCTCATGGATGCTGTACCCACAGGGACCGTCATTCACATTCCTCCAGCTTCCACTCAGCTGATGTCCCTGAGACGACAGGAGGCCTGAACTTGCTGCAGCCACGGCCAGTGGTTCTTCAGGGCATGCAGGTGCGCCGGGTGCCCTTGGAGATCCCAGAGGTGAGGAGCAGCTTCGGAAGGGCTGTGTAGAAGGAAGGAGACCAGGTGTGTGTGTGTGTGTGTGTGTGCCTGGGCATTCTAGGCGAGTTAGGCTGCCTTGTGGAGGGAGGACTTGAGCTCTCAACTTTTGATGAGTGGTAGAGGATATGTAAGCCTTGGAGCTGAATTCTCAGGAAGTCACATATTTGCTTTTCCTGTAAATGAATATGTCTGGAGTATCTTCCTGATTCTGGGGGGGTAGCAGCTGACTGAGTGGTGATACTGTTAGAAGTTGTTCAGTTTGCCCTGTGCTTGACACTTTGCAGATGTGATTGCATGGGGTATTATCTGTTAATAAAAACTCCTGGTCTCAGCATAGCTATTGATAGTGCTCTTTTCTCTCCTAAAGATGTCTCCATTTGGACAATAATTTACAGTTATTCCAGTATTAACAAATACTGCAAATGCAGAAAAGATTACCAAAACTGTAGTCCCATTCACTCCAGGAGCAGGAATTGTTGCCTCAGCAACATAGTGACGCCCTGATTTGATTAAAAATATACCATAAAAGCGAGGCATGATGGCTCAGGCCTATAATCTCAGAATTTGAGAGGCTGTGTGAGGAGAATCCCAGTGAGTTTGAGACCAATCTGTGCTATAGAGTTCCAGATCAGCCTGGGCTAGAGGTTAAAGGACCCTAAAAGGAGGGTCCCCATGCATCTAACACTAAAGCCACAAGTAGACAATGAGCAGTGCTAGAATTCTCCCATGTGTGTGTGTGCACGTGCGTGCGTGCGTGCGTGCGTGCGTGCGTGCGTGTGTGTGTGTGTGTGTGTGTGTGTGTGTGTTTTGTTTGTTTGTTTTTGGTCTTCTTCGAAGCAGGGTCTCACTGTAGCCCAGGCTGACCTAGAACTCATTCTGTAGATTCAGGCTATCTTGGAACTGATGATGATTTTCCCACCTCAGCGTCCTTAGTGCTGGGATTAAAGATAAAAGGTGTGCACCACCACATCCAGCTGTGTTCTTTTTAATGATGATTTATTTATTCATTTGCATGTGTGTGTATAGACAGGCCTCTTGCCACTGCAAATGAACATCAGATGCTTGAGCCATTTTTTGCATCTGGTTTACATGGGGACTTTGGACACAAACCCTGGGAAAGCAGGCTTTGTTTGCAAATGCCTTTAACCCCTGAGCCATCTCCCCAGTACCCCTTCATGTGTCCTTTTTCCATTTTATTTTATATTTTATTTTATTTTACTTTAGATAGGATCTCCAGCAGCCCAGGCTGTTCTCACATTCACTATATAGCTGAGGATGGCTCTGAAGTCCTGATCCTCCTGCGTCCTTCTCTCAAGTGTTAGGATTACAGGAATGTGCCATTACACCTGGTGTGTGTGTGTACTGATGATTGAACCTAAGGTCTCCTGCAAGCTAGGAAGCACAATCATTAACTACATACTCAGTCCTCTTTTACGTTTTTATTTTGAGTTAGGGTCTCATTAGCTAGGCAGGCCCTGAATTTGTAATTCTCAAGTAGCTGGGGTTATTTCCCTTTTTTCTTGTTTGTTTTTGTTTTTTTGAGGTAGGGTCTTGCTCTAGCCCAGGATGACCTGGAATTCACTATGTAGTCTTAGGATGACCTTGAACTCAAAATGATCCTCCTACCTCTGCTGGGGTTAAAGGCGTGCACCACTATGCCTGGCCTCTTTTTATTTATTTATTTTTAATTTGAGGCAAGATCTCACTGTAGCCCTGGCCTACCTGGAGCTCATTCTGTAGCCCAGGCTGGCCTCAAACTCACTATGATCCTTCTACCTCAGCCTCCTGAATGCTGAGACTAAAGGCATGTGCCACCACACTCAGTTTTCATTTATTTTTTGTAACTATGACCTCCACAGAATCATGCTCACTGTTTAGTCAGCAGCTATCTGCACAGGTCGGCCTATGCATCTCAGGCCCTTCTTTGCATTCTCAGAGTCAGTATAGGGCTAGGCCATGGCAGTGCCTGATAAGTGCTTACTGAATGAAGGACACACCAAGACCAAAGAGATGGAGTACTTTGTGTAGGGACTCACAGCACCAGCCTGTCCTCAGGACTGAGTACTCTGCTCCTGGGTGGGTAGTCACAGTGGCAGTAATCTTGGAGTGGATAGCATTTGTGCTGTATCCTGAAGGATAAGGCAGTCTTGCAGAGAATTCTACCTGAGTGGGGAAGATGGACATGACATTTGGTGACTCTGGCACCTGGCATTCATCAAGCCATGTCTTTAAAATCTTGGGGAAAGGAGCAGGCCTTTGTGATGGAAAGTCAAGCAAGGCCACAGGGCTGCTAGACAGTGGGGACTTGGTCAACCAGGCCAGTGTGCTGGGGAAGGGGTGGTGATAGGCCATGGGGGTGGCGGGGCTGATAGCCGCGGCTGTGGGGACTGCAGTTTGACCTACTGGACCAGGACTCCCTGCACGAATCCCAGGAGCAGACACTGATGGAGGAGGCGCCGCCCCGTGCCCAACACAGCTACAAGTACTGGCTTCTTCCCGGCCGCTGGACCTCTGTGCGCTATGAGCGACTTGCCCTGCTGGCCCTGCTAGACAGGTGAGTGTCCGAGGTCTCAGGATGCTGGTATCCCATACTTCAGACTCTCATCCTGTGGAGACATTTGTGGCATCCAAGAACATAAATGGGATGGCTGGAAAGACACTAATGGATTTCTTCTTCCTTTTTTATTTTTGAATATTTTTATTTATTTGCAAGGGGAGAGAGAGAGAGAGAGAGAGAGAGAGAGAGAGAGAGAGAGAGAAAGAGAAAGAGAGATCGTGTGCATGTGTACCAGGACTTCCAGCTGCTTCAAACTCCAGATGTATGCACCACTGTGCATCTGGCTTTACATGGGTACTGGGGAATTAAACCAGGTTTTTAGGCTTTGAGGACAAGTGCCTTAATCACTGTGTCATCTCTTCAGCCTCCTCTTTATTTTTTATTATTTTTTTTATTTTTGAGACAGGGTCTCATAGCCCATTGTGGCTGGCCTTAAACTCCTGATTCATCTTCAAAGTGCTAAATTATAGGAGTATACCACCACACCTAGATCTCTCCCCTAACCCCCAGATAGGATCTCTCTGTAGCCCAGGCTGACCTCTGCTTCCCAAGTGCTGGGATTAAAAGTTTGTATCACCATGCCTGGCTATTTTTTTTTTCCTTGAGACAAGATCTCACTCTGTATCCCAGACTGGCCTGGAACTCACTATGTAGCACAGGTATGTCTTGAACTCACAGTGATCCTCCTACTTTAGCCTTTCAAGTGCTGGGATATAGGCATGAGCCATCAAGCCTGGCTGCAGTGGCTTTCTCTGGGTACAAAGGTTGTCAAGATGGGATGCAGTGCTAGCCCTTCTCCCAAACCTTGCTCAACAGATGATTCCTATGCATGTTTTCTCTGTGTTTCACTGAATTTGAAAATTAAGTGCTATAACTCAAGTTGATAAACCATTTTTCTAAAAAAAAAAAAAAAAAAACATTTTTCTCACCTTTCCTATTTCTAGAGGGGAAATGGAGGCTTGGAAAGTCAGATAAGAAGCCAGATGACTCTTGTCTGCTGTAGAGGATTTGGGCCTAGAACCCACATCCTGGCTTCTTGTCTATTAGCTTTTCTCCTAGCATTATGACTGAGTGCGAGTGGTATACTGCCCATGTGCACATCTTAGTAGTTCAGATGTGTGTACACTGCAGTCACGTGGCGCTAGAAGCAGGCAAGCCCCAAGAATGATGGTCTATTAAGCCCTTAGCATCTAGATGGGGCAAAGATTGGGATGCAGGGTAGTAATCAAATGGCTTTCCAGAGCAGTATGATCTGACCTCTCCCCTGTGAGGTGACAGGTTTAGACTTTCAGAGGCTCAGAGACGATCTTTTAGGACAGAATCCTTTCTCTCCCACTTCCTGTGAAGATGGGGCAGGATGGCCACACCCTGATTCACTTGTCTCTATAGGACACGGGGAGTAATGGAGAATGTCTTTGGCGTTGGGCTGAGCAGCCTGGTTGCCTTCCTGGGGTACCTGTTGCTGCTCAAAGGCTTTTTCACCGACATCTGGGTCTTCCAGTTCTGCCTGGTCATCGCCTCCTGCCAGTATTCCTTGCTCAAGGTCAGCCCTGGCTCCCTGTATCTCCTTCCCCTGACTTCCTGGGCTATAGGTCTGAGGGGTGTGAGTTAAGGTTACCTGTAGCCAGCTAGCATCTGACAAGTGAGGACACTAAGGCTCAGGACAGTCCAAAATCCTACCCTGGCCACTCACTACTGCTCAGTGGTAGAGCTGAGCAGGTCCCAGGGCCTTTCCCTTTTGTGAGCACTGACTCTTGTTGCCAATATTGTTGTCTTTTCTAGAGCGTACAGCCTGATGCAGCATCTCCCATGCATGTGAGTACCTGTGGGGCAGTGCCTCTGGCCTGGAGGCTGTAGGAGGGGCTGAGACACCATAGGGGAGGTGATGATGGGAAAGGGGCAGGATTCCATCCTCACTACTCCCATAGCCTCCACCCTGCCGAGCTCTCTGTCCTTAGACTCACAACTAGGCCAGAGCATGTTTGATGTGTACTCATACCTATGGTAGTTAGTGAGGAAGGCCTAACTTCTCACTGGCTCACTCCCCAGGGCCACAACTGGGTGATCGCATACAGCCGGCCCGTCTACTTCTGCATCTGCTGTCTACTCATCTGGCTACTGGATGCTCTGGGCTCAGCTCAGCCCTTCCCGCCTGTCTCCTTATATGGCCTCACACTCTTCTCCGCCTCTTTCTTCTTCTGTGCCCGAGATGTGGCTACTGGTGAGGCAGGGGGACAGAGAAGTGGCCCAGGGGAGCTAGACCTGGAGGGTGGGCCAAGGGGAGGCTATAGCAGTCTGACAGGCTTTCATTCCCCTTCCTGGCCAGTGTTCACCCTTTGCTTCCCGTTCGTCTTCCTCCTGGGCCTTCTGCCGCAGGTCAACACCTGCCTCATGTACCTGCTGGAGCAGATAGATATGCACGGCTTTGGGGGCACAGGTAGGATGTGTACCTAGGGTGAGGGCTTGTGTAGCCTTTTCCTGCATCTGTACTATGGACACAAGTACGAAAGGCCTGTCACTTCCTTTCTCTCCCCAGTCTTGCCTCCCCTCCTTTCCCTAAGCATGTGGTTTCATTCCAGAATACTAGAAGCTCTAGAGGCCTCTTGGAGGATGGTATCCTGGGAGGTTGGCTTGTGGAAGTTGAACAGTGAGGCAGGGTGAGGTGGGATGCCAGTAGGTCAGAGCTGGGCTTTACCTACTTCTTGCTGCCCACAGCTGCTACCAGCCCACTCACTGCAGTCTTCAGCCTCACCCGAAGCCTGCTGGCTGCAGCCCTGCTCTATGGCTTCTGCCTTGGGGCCATCAAGGTAGGAGTGTGTGTGTGTATGTGTGTGTATGGGGGTGAGGTGAGTCAGGGCTGTGAGTTAGGCTCAGCACATGAAGGCAACTCCTTGTGACCCACACTGTCCTTTCATGACTCCTCTGACCAGCATGGGTTTTTCTCCAGGCTCCTTGGCCAGAGCAGCATGTCCCTGTCCTCTTCTCAGTCTTCTGTGGCCTCCTGGTAGCCTTATCCTACCACCTGAGCCGGCAGAGCAGCGACCCCACCGTGCTGTGGTGGGTATTGCGTGCATGTGTGTGTGTGTGTGTGTGTGTGTCCGTGCATGTCTGTATGCATACCTGGGGCTTAGGGAATCTATGTGTCCAAGACTGATCGAAACTTTATCAGCTTCTGACTCTTCCTTCCACCAGGTCTCTAGTCCGGAGCAAGCTCTTCCCTGAGCTAGAGGAGCGGAGTCTGGAGACTGCCCGAACTGAGCCCCCAGACCCACTACCTGAGAAGATGCGCCAGTCGGTGGTGAGGGGATGGGAATATAGGGCACTGGCAGGAAGGAGGTGGCAGATTTGGCCTGGGAGGGCATGTGTCTCTGAGCAGCAAGCAGCCAAGCTGTCTCTTCCAACCCTGCAGCGTGAAGTCCTGCATTCAGACCTGGTGATGTGTGTGGTGATTGCTGTTCTCACCTTTGCCATCAGCGCCAGCACTGTCTTCATTGCCCTGAAGGTTTGTGTGGCACTACTTAACACCCCCCCCCCAGTTTTGGCTAGAACCTGCTGGACCTGGGGGGCCCTCTATAACCCTCCCCACAGCCTGGTGGGCTGAGCCATGGACTGAGCATCCGGCCTCTCTCCCCTGTAGTCGGTGCTGGGTTTTGTGTTGTATGCACTGGCGGGGGCCGTGGGCTTCTTCACACACTACCTGCTGCCGCAGCTCCGCAAACAGCTTCCCTGGTTCTGCCTCTCCCAGCCTGTGTTGAAACCATTGGAGTACAGTCAGTACGAAGTGCGTGGTGAGTTCTGCCTGCCTCCTCCTGTCCCCATTGCCTGGCCTGGGCGCCAGGTCAGGCTGGAGCATTGCTTGGTGGGAGATAATGGTCTTCTTGACTCAGGATACCAGCAGGGGGCAGCCACTGCCCATGCTGTCCTCTGAGCCTACTTTCCTTAATTGTTCTGTCTCAGGCACTACTGTACTTAATGCCCTTTTCCTGCCTTCCTATTGTCTTTGATAGAAGAAGCAAAATTATAGGGCCTTTAAAAGGGGTCTCTTGTTCTGAATTGCCACCAGTGGATAACAGCCACCTGGGGCTTGTCACTGGGAAGTCTAAGAAAATCCTCCAGCCTGTATTGAAACATCATGATTTGTGACATGAAAGTCATATTTCTTGTTTGTCTTACACAATGGGAGATTTTGCCCCTGATGTTGGCATACCCAGGTGTCTTCTATCAGCTTAAGCCAAGGGATCTTGCCCCTCTGATGGGCCTGTGTTTGGAATCACCCACACCTAGCCCCTTCAGTTTGCTCTATGTGACCTTTGCCCATTTCTGGTGGGCATTAAGAGTTTCTTGTCAGGTTTGTTTCTACAGACATATGAAACCCTTCCCTCCTGGGTGTTTCATCCTTATTCTGAGCTGTCAAAGATCAGTCAATCCCTCCTCATCTGCCAAAGTCTCTGGGGACCCAATACTTTACAGCTGTTGGTTTGCTACCATCCTAGGTGCTCTCTTTTCCCAAGGAAGAGACCATGTGGCAGGCCAGGTGCTGGCTAATAGCCTTGCCTTCTCGTGTCAGGTGCTGCCCAGGTGATGTGGTTTGAGAAGCTATATGCTGGCCTGCAGTGTGTCGAGAAGTACCTCATCTACCCTGCCGTGGTGCTCAACGCTCTCACAGTGGATGCCCACACTGTTGTCAGCCACCCAGACAAGTTCTGCCTCTAGTGAGGACCATTGCTTCCCTTTACCCCATACTGTACATCTTCAGTAGATTTCCATTTGAAGAACCTGAGGCCTCTAGATAATGGGTGGTACCTAAGTTTGGCCATCAAGCCAAAGAGGGATCCCAGAATTTGACACATTATCAGTTGAAGCAAACTTGTCCCCCAAAACCCCTTTCAAAGGGATTGGTTCATGGAGATATGGCTCAGCGGTTAAGGCACTTGTCTCAAAGGGATTGGTTCAAAAGAATGGGCTAGTCCAACATAGAGCTAAGGCCTGTAGTTTCACTCAGGCATGGTTGGTGAGGGATGGGATGTCTGTACCCACTCCTTGAGCCCTTGCAATGTCTGAATGCCTGCCCCACCCACAGCTGCCGGGCACTGTTGATGACCGTGGCTGGGCTGAAACTGCTTCGCTCAGCCTTCTGTTGCCCACCCCAGCAGTATCTGACCTTGGCCTTCACCGTCTTGCTCTTCCATTTTGACTACCCACGTCTCTCCCAGGGCTTTCTGCTTGACTACTTCCTTATGTCACTGCTCTGCAGCAAGGTAAGTCATTGGCTTCAGCCTAGACTCCAGGCTGACCAGTAGGCAGAGCAGAACTCTTGTGCTTGCTTGAGTGAGTAGAGAATATACCTGGACCTGTAGCCCTGTTACCTATTTGTATGTATTTTATATATATATATATATATATATATATATATATATATATAATTTTTATTTGTTCACTTTTCAAGAAGAGAGAGAGAACAAATGAACAACACCAGGGCCACCACCTTGTGGGTCTGACTTATGTGGGTACTGGGGAATTGAACCAGGGGCCTCAGGCACTGGAGCCAAGTACCTTATCCGCTGAGCCATCTCTCCAGCCCGCCCTGTTACCTATTGCTCTGACTGTATTAGCCTTGCTGCAGGCCTGAGGAAGGGGCTCCTCTACCCTCTCGCAGCAAAACAGGCTGAGGTTTTGAGGGGAGAATTTGCCTCAGGTCCTCCTGAGAATTGGTGGCCACCAGAATTTGACTCCAGTTCTATTTGATTGCATAAATACCTTCCTCAGAAGCCAGGCTGTGGGATTTTCTACTCAGGGCTTGGCAGTCACTTGGAATAAAGGACCATTCCTTGCCTAGTTCTAGAGACCTGCCATGGGGGCTGGAACCTACACATGCCTGAATGTGTTTTTACACATTTGAGTCTTATTTACTGGCCTGATCCAGCATGGAAAGTCCCCTTTATTTTTCCTTTATTTTTTTTTTCCTTTGGCACAGGGATTTGAATTCAGGGTCTGATGCATGCTGTTTAAGTACCACTGAACTATACCATCAGCCTTCTTTTTACTTTATATTTTGAGATGAAGTTTTACTAAGTTTACACAGGCTAGCCTGAACTCACTCTGTAGCCCAGTCTGGCTTTAAACTTGTGATCCTCCTGTCTCAGCCTCCTGAGTAGCTGGGATTATAAACGTGTGCCCTGTCTAAGGGCACATCTCTTGGTATTCTTCACCAATGACTGAGCTGCATGACTTGAATGAGTCAGTTACCTTTTCTACTGTATCTAAACTGCAACTTCCCCAAATGTGAGTTGGGAACAGCAGTTGGAAGCTCCCAGGGTCATCATGTGAATTAAGGGCTAATGTTCCTTAGAGCCAGTCAGGAGTTGTCCACAGTATCAGATGCCTCAAACTATGTCCAGAGAGAGGGCTGGGAATAGTCTTTTCTTGACTCCACGTGGGCAGCTAATATATGACCCCAAGGCTCTGAATGAAGCCTGGTATCTGAAAGCTTGGCAAACCCTGCCACCATGAGTGACCTTGTGTATATTTTGTTATTTCTCTTCTCTGACCCTGGCAGCTGTGGGACCTGCTGTACAAGTTACGTTTTGTGTTGACCTACATTGCACCCTGGCAGATCACCTGGGGCTCCGCTTTCCATGCCTTTGCCCAGCCCTTTGCTGTACCACGTATCCTGCTGCTGTCCCTTCCTGGGTGGGATGTGGGGAACAACTGTGGCCTAGAGATACAGAGAGAGGAGAGGTAGCCAGGAAGTCCCATGTGCTCGCTGCCTCCTTAACTCATGCCCAGACTCCGCCATGCTGTTTGTCCAGGCCCTGCTCTCAGGGCTCTTCTCTACACCACTCAACCCCCTGCTGGGAAGTGCAGTCTTCATCATGTCCTATGCGAGGCCCCTCAAGTTCTGGGAACGGGACTACAAGTAAGTCTCATGGGAGACAGGAACTAGTGACTGGCAGAGTGGAGGTGGAGAGTGCTGGGAGCCCTGGCTAGATAGCAGTCAGAAAGGAGCTCTAGATGCCCATAGGAGGAATATGTTGCTTGACTGCAGTGGAGATGCTTGAGGTGATGGGTCTGATAAGGCAAACCTGTACCAGGCTAAGGCCCTGGGGAGGCAGCATGCCATAAGGGAAAACCTGTCCTCTTCTTCCTTCCCACCATCATGTCCCTGGGACTTAACCTCCTTATCTGTGATAGCTGTAGAGGTGCTATCACAGGTCACACCTGTTTGTAGCACAGAGAAGACCAGGATAGAGTCCTGTCAGAGAGGCTCTCCTGATGGGCAGGCAAACCTGCCACTGGAATCAGCCTGCTGTCATTAACACATTGTTGCTCTCTCTCTCTCTGAACAGCACTAAGCGTGTGGATCATTCCAACACCCGCCTGGTGACACAGCTGGACCGGAACCCTGGTGTGTACTCAACCATCAAAGACATTACAGGCAGGTGTCCCCTAGAGGGAGCCTTTTTCATTTGTCACTTTGCTGTTTATATTTGTTTTGGGTCCTAGGCGCTGATGATAACAACCTCAACTCCATCTTCTATGAGCACTTGACTCGTTCACTGCAGCACACTCTCTGTGGAGACCTGGTGCTGGGCCGCTGGGGCAACTATGGTCCTGGTGACTGCTTTGTGCTGGCCTCTGACTACCTCAATGCACTGGTGCACCTCATCGAGGTTGGCAATGGCCTCATCACCTTCCAGCTGCGTGGCCTTGAGTTCCGGGGTAAGCCATGGGGCTGAGCTGAGGAGGAAAGCCAGATAGTCATGGCTAGGGCCTAAGGCAGGACATTGCATTTGGTAGTGTGTGGGGCTGGATTACGGTCCAGCTTGGCCTGGCTTGCAGAGTGACCTCAGGCAAGGCATTCTTCCTCCCTGGGCCTGGGTTTGGATACATAGTGATTCCATAGGTCACTGTGTTGAAAGTTGAGGCCTGTACCTCTGGACTCTCAGCTAGGCCTCTGTTGGGTGCTATACACAGCCCTTGTGAGTGAGCCAGCTCCTTCTTTCAGGAATTCATATATATTGGATGCCAGCTTCAGTGGAAGCCCATAGTGTGCCAGGGCTTTAAGTATAGCTCATGAGCACTATGACTGAGCAAGTCATTACTTCTGGAGTTTCAGTCTCTACCTCTGTAAATGGGGACCAGACCTCTTGTAACACCCTACTTCTCATTGTGGCATCTGGGAACCAAGAGGAAAGAGCTTGTTGATCCATTCATTCAGTGTCCCAGGGTGGAAGCTGAGTTGTAGTAGGCCTCTAGTGCCATGTTGAGCACTTGCTGGGGGAAGGCTGTTAGCGATTATCCTAGTAGCCCTGACTGGGCCCCCATCACCCCCCTCTCCCCCAGGCACATACTGCCAGCAGCGTGAGGTGGAGGCCATCACTGAAGGTGTGGAGGAGGATGAGGGCTGCTGCTGCTGTGAACCTGGCCATTTGCCACGTGTCCTGTCTTTCAATGCTGCCTTTGGCCAGCGCTGGCTGGCCTGGGAAGTGACAGCCAGCAAATACGTGCTGGAAGGCTATAGCATTAGTGACAACAATGCAGCCTCCATGCTACAGGTGTTTGACCTCCGCAAGATCCTCATCACCTACTATGTCAAGGTATGGTGGCTGGGTAGTAGCTGCCTCTACCTGCTGTGAGCATCCTGAGTATCATCAGCTGTTTTCTGAAATGTTGGGAGACTGTTCTAGCCCAGAGAAGCATAGGCATACTTCACAGTCTATCACCATATAGCAGGCCACAGAGGCTCTGATGATGGGTTGCACAGAGTGGGGAGTTTCCTGTTGCCCCTCCAAAAGCCCTGCTTTGGGCAGTGAGTCTGGGGGATGGGTGGGCAACACATGCACAGATCCCTTCCTAGGCTGTTGGGCCCAGGGGGTATGATCCACTTAGCACAGCGATGATGGTGCTAGCAGCATTCTTGTGGGGTGATCACAGGATCACAACACTGCTGCTTATTCAAGGCAGGTTCTGTGCCAGGTGCCTCTCCTGAGCTAGGTAGACTTAAACACACCAGCCTGGAGAAGCTGTGTGTCCATGTCCCTGCATAGAGATCAGCTTGTGCTGTAATCAGTACTTGGGAGGTGAAAACATGAGCATCAGGCAGCTGGACTTTAATCCCAGCACTCAGGAGGCAGAGGTAGGACTGCTATGAGTTCAAGGCCACCCTGAGAATACATAGTGAATTCCAGGTCAGCCTGGGCTAGAGTGAGACCCTACCTGGAAAAAAAACACATAAAGATCAGGAGTTCAAGGCCAGCCTGGGCTACTTAGTGGGTTCAAGGCTAGCCTGGATTATGAGACTCTGAAGGAAGAAAAACAAAAAAATGTCACAGATGAAGTGAAGTGATTAGTTGGGGCTCCAGCATTAGAATGTAACAATGCTAGGCTTTGAGTTCAGGCCTGGCAACTCAGCCACTAGGTTTGTTTCCTTGGCTGGGAGCTCCAAGCCAGAGACTTTGTGAGAATGGTGAGACACAGTATGAGGTACACAGAAGGAGCTCTGAATTGGGAGTTCTAGGGGTCATGGCAGCCTAGAATAATACTTCTTTGTACTGCCTCAGTTTCCTCCTTGAGAAGCAGGGGGTTTGCAGGATTGAGACATGGCAGGAATAATGGAATTTATTTATTTATTTATTTATTTTGGTGCTCAGAATAAAGGTACTATGGTAATAGCAGGTGCTAGTGGTCACAGTCTAGGCACCACACATTCTCTTAACATATGTTCAGGACCTGGAGGGGTGACCTGTCGAGACCAGATGAGCCTGTCCATCTGAGGTTTCCTTTAGGACAGGCTCATGCAGTTTCCAGCTATCCTTTTGCCCCAGCCTCCCAGGACATCCCTTTAGTGTCACACTTTAGTGTAGCTGTAGCTGAGAATCCACAATTTCCGTCATCCCTCTGCCATCCCTACTACTGTCAGGGTTTGTGAGGCTGGCCTTTAAGAAGCAGTCCATGGTTCAGAGGACATTTAAACATTCCCACTATCTTGACACATCTTGAGCAGTGTCCTTGCCTTCCATGAGTCCCATTCAAAGCTACTCAAAACCCTCTGATTACTGTATACCAGCTACCAGCCAGGCCTAGGCTGGTAGGCTGAGGTGAACCCAGCCCTGCCAGGTTTATTGACCCATAGGGAAGCTGACTTCAACCTTGGCTGCCCGAGAGGCTGGGTTAGATAGTGGTGATTGGAGGATATATCAAAGGCATGAAGGATCAAGCTTGTAAGAAGGCAGGACTAGAGTTGGTGGGACCTGGGGAGGCAGCTTGACAGAGGCCAGGCGGTAGGCAGTATAGAGCAGGCCCTACTTTCCTGTGCTGCAGGGATTTCACCTGCACCACCTTCCCCTTGGCACAGGCATCTCCATGCAGTGGGGAGAGACAGAGGTACAGCCCCTGTGGCCACAGTGCCACTGGCTCCCAAATCTGCCTGCAGCCAAGCCCTGTACTTAGGGTGTCCTTGGTATTCCGGGCATGTTCATGACTTTGTTCTAGTCTCTAGTGTGTGATGGCCCTGTTAGAGCTAAAGAAACATCCCACAGACCTGCAGGGCAACAGTCATAGGGGCAGGGAGCAGTGTGGTACTAAGGCCCATGCCTAGTCTGTGGTGTAGCCAGGCAGCATCTTGGACACAGAGAATGCTCTCAGGCAGGAGCTCTGAAGTCTTAGACCTTAGTCTTGTTCCTCAGGAGACTCATTCATAGGGAGTGAAGTTAAATGTACATGAATGTACTAGGCCTGCTCCTCCCCTGACCCCATAGCAATGCTTTTCTAGGTCCTCTGGTGGTGTGGGGGTTGGTTTGTGGTGGTACTTGGACCATGGAAACACTCTCCATGAAAGAAGTCCCATCTTAGCCCAAAGCACTCACACCTGAGACTCTTGTCCCTTCCTTTTGGTAAGGCAGCAGCCTAGCCCTCCTTCTTCCTTTCTGCTTGTGCCATGGCCTGATCAAGTGCGAGGAACTGTTGAAATCCCTCTCCCCACCTCCAAATGCAGCCATTGATTCCATGTGCCCACAGGAAGTTAGTTGTTTTAGGCATTGGCTCTCCCTGGCCATTTTGTCTAGCCTCTCAGTCTCCAGTGTCCCACCACAACCAACCTGCTGGGTTCCCTACCAAGGCACACTGTCCATGAAGAGCTGTACCCTCCTTCTCAGCATAGGCTTCCCCACTCCTTACCCAGGCAGAGGGCCAATCATTGGCTGCCAGCTGCCACCCCATACTGCCCTACCCATCCCAGCTGGGCTAGCTCCCTCCCTCCCCAAAGCTCTTCTCCATTTGCCTAGCTTCTTCTTAGACACCAAACAAGGCCTTTAAGGTTGCCGGAAGCTCTGAACTTTGACACAAGGTATGTGTGTCTGGCCATTTTAGAAGAGGCCTTATGGTTGTCACACTTCCATTGCCTAAAGGGACCTGTGACCCAGGGCACGTAGGCTTCTGGCCTATAGGCAAGCTGCTCCCTCAGACTGACCTTCCTGGCCTGAGATGGAGATTACATGGCATCTTGGAATTCTGGTTCAGTCTGCCGTATGTGAGCCTGTCCCTCTTATGACTGAGACAGATTCTAAGGCTGGCAGGGAGAAGCAAGCAGTTGTTGCTTGCCAGCTGCTGCCACAGTACAGGACTACTCTGTAAGTGGGGGGTGCTTCCTGCTAGTTCTTTGCTCTTTGTGGCACAGGGGAGAGGGGATTCACTAGCCCTTGTGTCTGCAGAAAGCTGAGCTGAACTGCAGAAGGTGTATCCTAGGAAGCACTGTAGCTCAGGCTGGGGTGAAGACTCTCACCTTTGTGCTTTCTCCTGCAGTGCTAGGGTGGCAGAGTTAGGGCAACTCCCTGACATCTGCCCCTCTCCTCCTAGAGTATCATCTACTATGTGAGCCGCTCTCCAAAGCTGGAGGCCTGGCTAAATCATGAGGGCATCGTGGCCGCCCTGCGGCCTGTGCGGGCCCCTGGCTATGCTGACTCAGATCCCACCTTCTCACTGAGTGTTGATGAAGACTATGATCTTCGCCTTTCTGGCCTCTCACTGCCCTCCTTCTGTGCTGTGCACCTCGAGTGGATCCAGTACTGCGCCTCTCGCCGCAGCCAGGTCAGGCTACCCACTTCCTTGGGGCTGTACCACCCCAGGCTTTGAGGACCTGGGCTTACCAACCCCCCTTTCATATTTGGAGATTCCCTTAGCTTGGTTCCCCAGCTCCTACCCCAAGTTGCCAGTTCCAGGTCTAAGCTGGGCTCTGGGAATGGGGGTACTTGTGCTACAGCCCGTGGAACAGGATTGGAACTCACCGCTGGTCACACTGTGTTTTGGCCTGTGTGTGTTGGGCCGCCGAGCCCTGGGGACAGCTTCACACAGCATGTCAGCCAGGTGAGTGCCCACATCTAGCTGGGCCTGTTTCTCTCCCCTTCTCCACTCCACAAAGAGCTCCCTGATTCTGAAAGTCTTGATTTTCCTATTGTGTCCTTACTTGGACAAGGCACTCCCCAGTTCATGACTTGTGAGGGACTTGGGCAAACTGGCCTCCTTGGCAAGATGGGAAAACAGATCCCTCTTCCTCCTTCACCATGTATTTTTCCCCCCACCCAGTCTGGAGCCCTTCCTCTATGGCCTGCATGCCCTGTTCAAAGGGGACTTTCGCATTACCTCCCCACGCGACGAGTGGGTCTTTGCAGACATGGACCTACTTCACCGAGTAGTGGCACCTGGGGTTCGCATGGCCCTCAAGCTACACCAGGTAGGGAAGGAGGATTGTGCCCAAGCAGTGTGGGCAAGTGGGAGATGAAGCCTCTCCCCAGGCCAATAGCCCTTGACTCCTGTCTTCCCTCTCAGGACCACTTCACGTCCCCAGATGAATATGAGGAGCCAGCAGCGCTGTATGATGCCATCGCAGCCAATGAGGAGCGACTGGTCATCTCACACGAGGGTGACCCGGCATGGCGCAGTGCCATCCTCAGCAATACACCCTCCTTGCTGGCACTGCGCCATGTCATGGACGATGCATCTGATGAGTATAAGATCATCATGCTTAACCGGCGCCACCTCAGCTTCCGAGTCATCAAGGTGGGGATGGCTCTACCTCGCCCTGCAGCACAGATCCCTCCCTGGTGCCAGTGCACTGAACCTTTGTGTGGCTGCCCACAGGTGAACCGAGAGTGTGTGCGTGGGCTGTGGGCTGGGCAGCAACAGGAGCTGGTGTTCCTGCGCAACCGCAATCCTGAGCGTGGCAGCATCCAAAATGCCAAGCAGGCACTTCGCAACATGATCAATTCCTCCTGTGACCAGCCACTAGGCTACCCCATCTACGTTTCACCCCTCACCACCTCACTGGCTGGCAGCCACCCCCAACTGAGGGCGCTGTGGGGTGGTCCCATCAGCCTGGGCGCCATTGCTCGCTGGCTCCTGCGAAGCTGGGAGAGGTGAGCCCAGGCTGCCACCTTCTGAGATGGTACTCTGGGCTTCTGAGGCAGGAGTGTAGGGAAGTAAAGGAATGTAAGGATATGAAGCAACCCCACCAAGGCCACAGAGAGGAAGTGTGCACTTGAATTCTGAGAGATGACCCTTACCCAGAAAGTCCCCTTCTCTTTGTCCTAGAGCTGATCCTGTGTGTAGTGTTAAGGCAAAAGACCTTGTCAGCTAGGCAGTTAAATCTGGAGATGAGGACCTTAGGGTAAAGATGTTATATGACTTGTTTGGGGGCTCAGGAGGCCTTTGGCCTCTGTCCTAGGCCTCCTATAATCCCATCTTCATGTCCCCACCCAGGCTGCATAAGGGCTGTGGCGCTGGCTGCAATAGTGGTGGGAATGTGGATGACTCTGATTGTGGTGGGGGCGGCGGTGGCCTGTCCTCCTTCAGCAATAATCCCCCTTTGGCACACAACACACCTGAGAATGCAGCAGGTGAGCAGGTGAAGCTGGGGTGAACCAGTGGGTGAGGCTGCAGCCCAGCTGAGGTCTCTGCTCTTATCTGTGTTCTACAGGCAGCAGTGAGCAGCCCCTCCCACCAGGTCCTAGCTGGGGGCCACGGCCCTCCCTCAGTGGCTCTGGTGATGGGCGCCCTCCTCCTCTGCTGCAGTGGCCTCCCCCTCGGCTCCCTGGACCACCTCCTGCCTCTCCTGCTCCAACTGAGGGTCCCCGGCCCTCAAGGCCCCCTGGCTCTGGTCTCCTCAGTTCTGAGGGGCCCAGTGGGAAGTGGAGCCTAGGAGGTCGAAAGGGACTTGGAGGATCTGATGGGGAGCCAGCCTCAGGGAGCCCCAAAGGAGGCACCCCCAAATCTCAGGTAACTGGCCTATGGGAAGATCAGATCCCGGAAGACTCGAGTCAGCTTCTCTGCTAATCTGTTTTCTCTCCCACAGGCGCCTCTAGACCTCAGCCTCAGCCTCAGCCTCAGCCCTGATGTCAGCTCTGAGGCCTCACCCCCCAGAGCATCCCAGGACATTCCTTGCTTGGACAGCAGTGTCCCTGAGAGTAGCACACCTACCGGGGCTCCCAGTGACTGGCCTGCCCCTGCTGAGGAACGAGAGAGCCCAGCTGCCCAGCCTTTGCTGGAACATCAGTACTGAGCAATCTGGCATCCACTGGATCTCATCTGGGAACTCAGTAACTTGGCCTGTGCTGCCTCTGGCCCTTTCTGCTGGACCATGGAACTGAGTGGCTTTGGCTCCACACCTTGACCTTTGGCTGCCTCAGCCAGAATATCAGAACTGAATGGCCTAGACCTCTAACGTTGACCCTGATCCATGGCCTGGATGCCCCAAACTGAGGCAGTTAGCCTCTCAGCCAGGCCCTAAGAACCAAACCCATGGGCTGGTCCCTCTGAGCCCGTGGCCAGGACTGACTCTGCCCCTGGGCCTGCACTGCCTACAAGGCTGGTCCCCTTGGCTAAGACCTAGGGCCCAACATGTGGCAAGGGTGGTTTCTCTTTTTTTTTTTTTTTTTTTGATCATTTTTTTTTCTGTGCTTCAGAGACACCAAATTAATAACACTATTTTTGGTTTTGGTTGGCAGTTTCTTCTTCTACCTGGGAATGGATGCAGAGTGGTGGGGGTGTCCAAGTCAGGGTGGACGAACACAGAAGGGGTGTGAAGGTGTGAGACAGAAATGACGAAGGTAGAAGTCAAGGTGGAATGGGTCACGTTCCCCATCAGCCTATCCCTTTTCAGTCCTTAACATGAAGGTCATGGTGTTCCATTTCCCATTCCTGTACAAGTTTCCAGCCCTAGTGGCTCCTACATTCATTAGCTTTGATTTCGGAGAAAAGGATAACACCTGTATAAGGAGTTTTAAGAAGAAAAGCGTGTGGTAGTGCATGCCCTTTAATCCCAGCACTCAGGAGGTCGAGGTAGAATGTGTGAGTTTTGAGGCCACCCTGAGACAACATAGTGAATTCCAGGCCAGCCTGAGCTAGAGTGAGACCCTACCTCAAAAAAACCAATACTGTGCTTAGTTCGTGCCCAATGAAATAGTTCCTGGGCACCTTGCTGTTTTGGGGGGGCACTGCTGGACACTAGGTAGCCTCTAGCATGCTTATTTGGTCTGGAATTTAGATACACTAGTTCCCCTTTCTCAGCAAGGATGCTGAGTTAGAGGGGCGGCTGGAGGGCGGGAGTCCTGGATAGCTGGCCAGGCTTCAGGCTGCTGGGAGCTGACCGTAGCCCCAGGGCGGAGGGAGGTCCCGGCTTGTGGTACTTCCCGCCGCAGACAGCTCCCAGGAGGCCCCGCCCCTCCGCGAGGCCCCGCCCAGCCTGACCACGCCCCCAGGCAGAGCGGCGCCCGGAGCGGTAGCGAAAGGACTGGCAGCGGGACCCCAGCGCGGGAGGAGCGGTGGCGGCGGGTGAGAACCCGAGAGGTACCTGCGGGAGCAGGGGACGGGAGACACCGCGGTCGGGCTGGACAGGGAACAAGGTGGCTTGGCCGTGGGCCCAGGCGTGTAGGGAGGGACAGATCCTGGCCGCTTTTGCCGCCTGTACCCTTGCAACTTCCCTCAGGCTCCAGCTCAGTCCGAGTCAGCATGTCCAGTCCTCTGCCTCCTCCTCTGCCTGTCGGCCTAATCTGCCTGCTGAGCCGCTGAGTGACTCTCCGGCTCCAGATTCTCAGCAGTGCTGGCAACTGCCTCTGCTGCCGAGTGTGTGTGTGTGGGGGCTTCCCCCCATTCTGGGGCTCCCCTTCTCCGTGGCCCATCTCCTTCCCAGCCTTTGCACACTGCTCAGTCTGGGTCTGGCCTGGGAGGAAACATCTGTCGCGCCCCCTGGCAGCAGAAAAAGGGTCATGACCTCCAGATGTGCTGGGAAACATCCAGCGCCTCCTCCTGGGGCAGCCAGGCCTTCCGGATCTGTGGGGGTGGGGCCACCCCCCTTTCCCTTTAGTGACACAGGCTATGAGGAATGTCCTGGCCTCAATGGACCCTGTGTGAAGCTGCGGGATGGGGGGCAGAGACTAAGTACACCCCTTTAGGCAGGGCCAGAGCCAGGCACCAAGCCAGAGCAAAAGGCAGCTCATGGAGCTCACTCACATGTACAGAGTTTAGCCCACAGGGAGCAGGGCCTGTACACACCCTTCCCTCATGCCCTTGCTCACCCCACCCCCAACACTGTAGCCCAGGCCCCTGCCAGCACGTGCCCAGAGCTTGGCAAATGGAGTGGGGCATACATGGGCCACACAGAGATAGCTAGCTTCACTAGCTTTCCCCTCCTTTCAGCCTCCCAGCAGTCTTGGGAGGGAACAGGAGTGAATCCCTTTTAGAGTCTCATGATCAGCATCAGAGTTCAACCTAGGAGAAACCAAGGTGGGAAACCCCTGAGGGGGAGGCCTACCATTATTTGGTTCTGGAGGCCCAGTTGAGGGGTAATGGAAGTTCTTCCTCATTCCCTTCTGGCACAGCCCCACTGGATGTAACTGGATGCTTGAAAATTTACCAGCATATGCCTGCACCCCTCCCACTGAGGGTCCCCAGTTCACCTGGTGGGGGACAGCATTTTGTCTTACACTACCTTTCACACCTTACTTTGGCCTCACCACATTTCCGTACTTAGCAAGTCCCTGGGGCCTTGGGTGTCTCAGCCTTACATCCTGTGAGACCTTGAGCTTGTGTCTAACTTCCACCTGCCCCACACCTACACACATAGAGATGGAGAGGGCAGGTTCAGCTCTGCTAAGGTCCTAGAGATTGACAGACCTAGGTTCAAGTTCTAGTTTTAGTATGTAATTGCTCAGGCAAGAGTATATCTCAACTGGTCCTGACTTTCTGTCTCAATGGATTCAGACTTTCCTGTCCGCAACTTTCAAACCCACATGGATCCCAGTTCCAGCCAAGTAGTCTATCAGCATTAGCCCCTCTCTTAGCCCCAGATGTGATCACAGTAACCTGCAAGACTGTAGGCCCAAGCCTGGGTGACTTGAGTCCCATAACTGAGCTAGTGTGACCCTAGCACCTTCCTCAGGATGTGGGGGCCAGGGGTAGCTGGGACCAGAGTTGGGGCCACTTCCTGTGTTGAAGGAAGTCCTCTTGTCACTGTTTCTGCCCAGAAGCTGCCCCCAGGAGCCCCTGTCCTTGAGGCATTAGAGTTGCAGGAACCTGGACATGGAGAGTAGGCAGTGGGTGCTCAGCTCCTTATGGACCTTGGAGGAAGTGGGAGGTGCAGGGAGGAAAGTCTCTGGGGACAGGACGTCCTCCCTTTGTCAAGGGGGCAGGACCCAGACACCAGTGGCCCCATCGGTTTCCCGTCCCAGCTGAAACTAGTCTGCCCCGGACTTGGTGGGGATCCTCACTGTGGAACTAGGCCAAAGACAAATATGTGAGTCAGATCTGGGGAGCCTGGCATCCCCATAGCTGCCCAGGCTCTAGGATCCAAAGAGGCAAGGTACCAGCCCAGCCCCTGGCCCTGCCTAGTCCTAAGCCCTGGAGGGAAACCTCAGCCCTAGGCAGACAAGGAAGTAGCCAGGAAAGCGGAAGCAGCTTTGATGGTCTTGGAGGGGGCCGGAAGCCAAGTGGGGTGGTGGAAGACGGGCCTGGGGGCCTGGGTTCCTGTTTTCTCCCCAGGTCCCTCTGAACAGCCCCCTCCTCCTTCAGGGCAGGAACCACTGCAACCTAGGCCTGCTGGCTGGCCACCAAGCACTCCTGCCCGCCAATGCTGCCCGGCCTCCAGAGAGTCAGGCCCACAGAGCAAGCCCATGTGGGCCGGCGGTGTTGGGAGCCCTCGGCGGGGCATGGGTCCTACACCCACTGATGACCTCTTTGCCCGTAAGCTGCGCCAGCCAGCCCGGCCCCCATTGACACCACACACCTTTGATCCAAGGCCAACCCGGGGTCCGCTCCTGCGGAGTGGTAGTGATGCAGGCGAGGCCCGCCCCCAGACACCAGCCAGCCCCCGCGCCAGGGCTCACAGCCATGAGGAGGCCAGCCGTCCTGCTGGGACCCCTACCCGAATCTTCACTGACCCACTGGTATTGCTGGGGTTGCCAGCTGAGGAGCCAGAGCCCACCTTCCCTCCAGTGCTGGAGCCCCGATGGTTTGCTCACTATGATGTGCAAAGCTTGCTTTTTGACTGGGCTCCAAGACCACGGGAGACAGGGGGCCATGCAGAGGTCAGCTCTGGGACCCTGGCCTCAGCTGAGGACCCAGTCATCAGCTCGGACCTGCTGCTTGGGGCACCTGGCTTTGTGAGTGAGTTTGGTGGTGAGGGTGAGCTAGGCCTGGCTGGACCAGTGTCCCCACCTGTGCCCCCTGCACTGCCAAATGCGGCAGTGTCCGTCCTGGAAGAGCCACAGAACCGAACCACAGCCTACAGCCTGGAGCATGCAGACCTGGGTGCTGGCTACTACCGCAAGTACTTCTATGGGAAAGGTAAGGGTCAGGAGGGGCTGGGAGAAGCAGGAGGGTTGGGCAGAGCTCCCTGGGACTTGCAGTGCATATAGCAAGTTGGAGGGCTTATGGGTTGTCCTTTCTGTAAGATCCCTAGCTATAGGAAAGAACAGAAGGTGAGCTATGGCTCTGCTGACCCAACTCTAACCACCCCCTTAAGCCTCATCACTGATCCCATCCCCAGTCAGGGAGTCCCTTCCCTCTGGCTCATTCTCAGAGCCTCCAGCCAGGAAGAGATTTTCTATCCATTTCTGTGAGGTGAACACTCAGGTCTGAAAGCCCTGTGCACTCAAAAACCCGATTGTCATCATTAGTGTGAAAAGAGAACCAAGACCTTGGAAGGGAAGAAGAATATGGGCATTGTGGGAGGAGCCAAGGCAGCATCTAAACTAGAGCAGTCAGGCTTTGGTGCCCAAGGCCTGGGGCAAGGTGTGATGTGGGTGGGCTACAAAGGGGATAGGACTTAACCTAGGGTGGGATTTTATGATGGGTGTGGCCAAGATGTAAGGCTTTCTTGGGGTAGGGCAATTCATGCATGGCCTGGCCCCCCTAGAACACCAGAACTTCTTCGGGATGGACGAAGTGCTGGGCCCGGTGGCAGTGAGCCTGCGGCGGGAGGAGAAGGAGGGCAGCGGAGGGGGCACCCTACACAGCTACCGTGTCATCGTTCGGACCACACAGGTGGGCTGAGAAAACTGGATCAGGCTGTAGACTTCCTCCTCCACTCCCCAAACAGAACCTGAGCACCCTTACATCTCTTCTTCAGCTTCGAACCCTCCGTGGCACCATCTCAGAGGATGCACTGCCACCTGGACCCCCTAGGGGTCTATCCCCAAAGAAGCTTCTGGAGCATGTGGCACCTCGGCTGAGTCCAACCTGCTTGCGCCTGGGCTCAGCGTCCCCCAAGGTGCCACGCACACTGCTTACACTGGACGAGCAAGTGGTGAGTGGCTGGGAGGGAAGGAGAACTCAGCTTCACAGGTAGACTCGAGCCTGACTAGCTTCCAGTCTTCCAGCCCTGACCCTGGGCTGGGCACTGACCCCAGGAAAGCTGGTTTCAGAGAGAAGGATCAGAGGTCATCTGGAGGCTTACTTGTCCAAGTTTGGTTAGAGCAGCAGCAAACACAGCATCTGGGGTCTGTGAGAAATGCAGATTCTCAGGCCACCGCCCAGGCCTACTAAGCAGACTGCATTTTAACAAAACCCCAAGATGAGCTGGGCATGGTGGTGCATACCTTTAATCCCAGCACTCGAGGCAGAGGTAGGAGGATCACTGTGGTCAGCCTGAGACTACATAGTGAATTCCAGGTCAGCCTTGGCTAGAGAGAGAGAGACTCTACCTCAAAATAAATAAAAAATGAAGACCCCAAGATGATACATATGTACTTCACAGCCCTAGGAGGAGCCCTGGTCTGACCCTGCAATTCCCTCATTTAATTTGTCTTGCAGCCCCCCCACCTTGTTCTCTCAATATGGGAGGCTCACACTTTCCCAGAGCTGCCCACTGCAGCTCTGAGAAGGCCAGCTAGACCAATTGGAGCCCTTCTCTGCCTGGTGCTGAAGCTACCCACTGACCCTGTTCGATCCAACAGTTTTTAACAAACACTGACTGCTGGGACAGTTACAAACCAGGGACTTTTCTTGAGTAACTCACAGCTGGGGGAGTGGGAAAAAGACCACTCCTGGAAAACTTGAAATACAAGAGCAGAATTTGGTGAACAGGGAATGTGGGGGCTCTATAGGGCACAAAAGCGGTGCTCACAGCCCATCCTTGGCCAAGGTTTTGCATTGTGAAAATTCAAGTGGCTGGGCCAGCGTGAGCCTGTCTTTTGTGCAGACAGGGTTGAGCAAGGCTTTCTGAGCAGAAGCAACTAGTACGATGTTGAGAGCTGATGCAAGTCACATGAAGCTTAGTGTGGGTGGAGGGCTGTGGGAAAGGCATGGAAGAGGCTTTTTTTTTTTTTTTTTTTGGTTTTTTGAGGTAGGGTCTCACTCTAGCCCAGGCTGGCCTGGAATTCACTATGTAGTCTCAGGGTGGCCTTGAACTCATGTCGATCCTCCTACCTCTGCCTCCCAAGTGCTGGGATTAAAGGCGTGCGCCACCACGCCCGGCTCGGAAGAGGCTTTCTTTTGGTCCCTTGGACAATGGGGCGCCATGGAGGGATTCATAGGAGATCTGAGAGGCATGGTGGGCCTCCAGCTGCAGCAATGGGTCTTAGGCTGGAGGGTGTCCAGGCTTATCATAGTGGTCACAATGATGCAGGTGTCAGGCCAGAATGGAGTGGGTAGGTAGCCCTTGTGACCAAATGAAGGTGGGGGCTTGAGATTCCCCAGCTTCTTGGCTCCTGGGAATTTTTTTTTGTTGTTGTTGCTTTTTTTTGTTTTTGTTTTTGTTTTCTTTTCGAGGTAGGGTCTCGCTGTAGTCCAGGCTGACCTGGAATTCACTATGTAGTCTCAGGGTGGCCTTGAACTCAAGGCAATCCTCCTACCTCTGCCTCCCGAGTGCTGGGATTAAAGGCGTGTGCCACCACACCCGGCTCCTGGGAATGTTTTTATGGAACCAGGGACTCTGGAAGAGGTGCAGAAGACGGAAGACTAACAGCAAGGAGGCAAGGTGCTGAGATTCTGGAAGGCATTAGGCAGATGGGGTTATGGATATGAGTTTGGGAAAAGGGTCTAGGCTGGAGGCAGAAGGGCTACTGTTGTGGAGGTAGCTTCTGTAAGCCACTGAGGGGAAGAGATCCAGATAAGGTGATGTTCTACTTTCCCTGATGCCAACTGTGGCCAAGAGGCCACATCTATGAGTTATAGGAAAGATGGGGGCTTTTTACTTTTTTTGGTTGTAATGGGGATTGAATCCAGGGCTTTGTGTGTCCTAGTCAAGTGCTCTACCACTGCTATAGCCCCAGCATTTATTTAGATTTATGCATGTACATATTTATTGTGTGGTGCTGGAGATGGAGCCCAGGGCCTCAGGCAATCTAGGCAAGCACTTAACCACTGGGTTTGGCTATGAAGGTGAGAACTGAAGGGAGGCAGGAGAGGACCAAGGTTACTTTAATGAGGTCTGAGTGCCTCAAGCTGGGCCTCACTATCCACAGATGCAAAGGAACTAGGAGTATAAAGGAAATAAGTGTGGTGCATGCTTGTAATCATGGTACTCAGGAGCTGAGGCAGGAGGGCTGCCATGAGTTCAAGGCCAGCTTGTACTACATATAAAGACCTAGTCTGAGTACAGTGAGGACACAGCAGCAGGGTGGAGATGGCTTAAGACTTCAAGTGCCTCAGATTTGAGGGAGGGAAGGAGCATGATCTAGCTTTGAATTGAGGACAATATGGACATTTTGGGGGAGTGCATTGTGTATAGGGTCCTTTCTGTGAATCACCTCTGCTATTGTCATTGGAAAACTCGTCCATCTCCCATCCTTACCTGTGACTTCTCAGGCCTCCTGAATACAAGGAACAGGGCAGATTGCACCCATCTGGTGGCCAGCACACAAATGGCTCTGAGAGGGATAGGGCTCAGAGCACATACCAAGTCAGGCCAGTGTCCTAACCATGTCTCACAACATGGCTAGAGACTAAGGCCTACCCCTTCTTTTGCCCGCTCCCCCTCAGCTAAGCTTCCAACGAAAGGTGGGCATTCTGTACTGCCGGGCAGGCCAGGGCTCCGAGGAGGAGATGTACAACAACGAAGAGGCAGGAGCAGCATTCATGCAGTTTCTCACCTTGCTGGGCGACGTGGTGCGGCTTAAAGGCTTTGAGAGTTACCGGGCTCAGCTGGACACCAAAAGTGAGGTCCATGGAGTTGTGGGGGAAGAGGCAGAAACTCTTTATCACTCTTTAGTCTGTTGACCTGGGGCTTAGGGCTGGAACTAAACCCTAAAGTCCAGAATCCTGCTGCCCAAGCTGGGCCCTGGGTGGTAACTACCCCTTCCACCTAAGGCATTCCAAGAGCAGTATCCCTGGGTTTAAGGGTGCCAGGGCCCTTAGGAGCTATTTTTACAGAACACTTATCTTCCACTCTCCCAGCATGCCTCACATGCTCAGGTCAACATCTGTCCTCTCCTAAGACATCTGTCCTTTTCTTCCTCTAAGACCATTTCTGACTCCTGTGTTCATTCTGTCTCAGCTCTCTGTCCCCTTCACTCTGGCATGGGGCTGTAGCCTGTGTATGTGTGGGAGGGGGAGAGACCCACTAAGACTGAGGCCTTGGACCTTGTGGCCTGTGCATTGGCTGGTGGTATGAGGGGTTCACTTACTGGTTGGGGAATGGAACTAATGTTAAGTCACCCCCACTCTTGCTCTCCTGTGTTCCCAACTGTCTGGTCACAGCGGATTCCACAGGCACGCACTCCCTCTACACCACCTACCAGGACCACGAGATCATGTTCCATGTGTCTACGATGCTGCCTTACACCCCTAATAACCAGCAGCAGGTGTGAGGGGAGCAGGGGCGGAGACTGGGCAGGAACTTTTTGGAGCCTTGGAGGGTGGATGATGGGTGACAGACAATATCTGAACTTTGGCATGAGCTCTGCTGACCTCTAGCAACTAGCCCTCTCCTCTGGTGGCACCTTCCCAAACAGAACACATCAATAGCTGGGGAGATGGCTCAGTGGTTAAAGGTGCTTGATTCCAAATGGAACACCTCAGGCATAAACCAGGGGCGGCCTTTGCCATGTCTTAATGCCCAGGGGCCCCGTTGAGCATTAAGACCAGGCTTTGCCATGTCTTAATGAAGGGGACTGGAGGCACAGCTCATCTCGCATCTCCTACTATCTCCCAGCTCCTAAGGAAGCGCCACATCGGCAACGACATTGTGACCATCGTGTTCCAGGAGCCAGGCAGCAAGCCCTTCTGCCCCGCCACTATCCGCTCGCACTTCCAGCACGTGTTCTTAGTGGTGCGCGCACATGCGCCCTGCACACCGCACACCTCGTACAGGTTGGTGCCTGGGCGATCCCAGGTCTCCACGAACACCCATTCCTCGTCCTTCACTACAGCCTTCCTCCCCGCAGGGTGGCCGTGAGCCGCACCCAGGATACTCCAGCCTTCGGGCCGGCTCTGCCCCCTGGCGGAGGCCCCTTCGCAGCCAACGCCGACTTTCGGGCCTTTCTGCTAGCCAAAGCACTCAATGGTGAGCAGGCGGCTGGTCACGCACGCCAGTTCCACGCCATGGCCACGCGCACGCGCCAGCAGTACTTGCAAGACCTGGCCACTAACGAGGTGACGACTACATCGCTTGACTCGGCTTCGCGCTTCGGCCTGCCATCCCTGGGCGGCAGGCGCAAGGCGGCCCCTCGGAGCTCGGGCGCAGAGCTGCAGGCGGCGGGCGCGCTGATGTGGGGCGTGCGCGCCGCTCCGGGAGCGCGGGTCGCGGCAGGGGTGGAAGCGAGCGGCCCCGACGGGGCGGAAGTGCCCTGCCTGTTGGGCATCTCCGCGGAGACGCTGGTGCTGGTGGCGCCGCGCGATGGCCGCGTCGTCTTCAACTGCGCCTGTCGCGACGTGCTGGCTTGGACCTTCTCGGAACAGCAGCTCGACCTGTACTATGGCCGAGGAGAGGCCATCACGCTGCGGCTCGACGGGGCCCCCGGGCAAGCCGTGGGCGAGGTCGTGACGCGCCTGCAGGTGAGTGGGAAACCGAGGCCTGGGGATAAGCTGCAGGTTCTAGCGTCTGTCCCTTCCCCACTCCTGAGAAAGTAGAGGCAGAGCCGGCCTGGGAGCTGGGCAGAGCTGAGGCGGGGGTCTCGCCCAAGCGACCTGGGGTCACAGAGCACCACTTGTCGGGGTGGGTGGCTGAGGCTGCACATGCCTCCCTCGTCTGGCCCTCACTCCTGGAAGCTCGCCCTTCCCGCAGCTGGTGAGCCGGGGCTGCGAGACCCGCGAGCTGGCGCTGCCCCGAGATGGCCAAGGTCGTCTGGGCTTCGACGTGGATGCGGAAGGCTTTATCACGCACGTGGAGCGTTTCACGTTTGCCGAGACTGCCGGGCTAAGGCCCGGGGCGCGCCTGCTGCGTGTGTGCGGCCGGACGCTGCCCAGTTTATGTCCGGATGCTGCCGCCCAGCTGCTACGCTCGGCGCCCAAGGTCTGCGTCACCGTCCTGCCCCCAGATGAGAGCGGCCGGCCCCGCAGGTCAGGGCGCTAGGGACCCGGGGAGGTGGGTGGCCGGCCTTTGCCAACAGCGTGGCCATCAGCATGCCCTTAAGATTCCTTTTAATTTCTTGGGGAAAAAAAATCCTGTGTCTCTGGATCGCACTTGCAACCAATTAAGCTTGTGTTTTCAGCTGGCTCAAAAGATGAAATAGTCCTCTCTATTTTTTTTTTTTTTCTGAGGCAGGGCCTCACTCTAGCCCAGGCTGGCCTTGAACTCACAGTGATCCTCCTACCTCTGTCTCCCTAGTGCTGGGATTAAAGGTGAGCGCTACCACACCCGGCTCTATCTTTAATATATTAAATCCCCCACCCCAAGCACACATACTAATTATTGTCCTAAGTGAGCTATAGGCAAACTATAGATAATAAATATTTTAGGCTCTCTGGGTTAGCTGGTCTCTGCTACAATTACTCCACTCAGTTGTAGGGAAATGAGTAAGTGTGGCTGAAATCCACTAAAACTATGAACAACTGGAATTTTTGGGCTTTCTATTCATTGCCTTGTGAAGGGTAACCCTTCAAGCCCCATCTGAAGGTCAGATAATTGCAAGTGGAACCATTTTCAGACTGCCTGTAATTTTCACTTGTTACGAAGTATCCTATAATTTCTTTCAACGATTTAAACATGTAAAAGCCATTCTTAGCTGGTAGGTGTTACAAAAGCATGCACATGTGCTACTTCTTAAAAGAAGAAGAAAAAGAAGCACAGACTGGATTTGGCTTCAGACAGTGCACTTCGGATGTTAATCTATTTACACGCACTCACAGCATACTGCGAGGTCAGTATTGTTACACTCATTTCATACTGAGAAGTTGATAGTGATTTGCCAAGGACAGGGGCAACACTGGGATGTTTTGCTTTGGTTTTTGGTTTTTCGAGGTAGGGTTTCACTCTAGCCCAGGCTGACCTGGAATTCACTATGTAGTCTCAGGCTGGCCTTGAATTCACGGCAATCCTCCTCCTACCACTGCCTCCAGAGTGCGTGTGCCACCATACCCTGCTCAGCACTGGGATTTTTAACCTAGGCCTGGAAAGTGGTTAGTAGCCAGGTACACATTTTCATCATTAGGGAGTGAAGAATTTTTTTCCTCTGAAAGCAGTCTCTAGAAGCAGCAGGATTAGGGGTGGTGATAAAGGGGCATTGGGGAGTTCTCTCTGACACTGCCCTCCCAACCCCCCCAGGAGTTTTTCGGAGCTGTACACGCTGTCTCTGCAGGAGCCTAGCCGGCGGGGGGGCCCAGAGCCCATGCAGGATGAAGCCCTGGAGGTGGTCTTGCCCCTTACAAAGCAGCTGTTGCATTTCTGCCTGAAAGAAGGTCGTGGTCCTCCAGGGCCCAGGGGACTGACTGAGGAGAGGACTGAGTTCCTACACAGCCAGAACTCACAGTCACCTTGCAGGTGCATCTTCTGGGCCTTCCTTCTGGAAAGACAGCTCTAGGAAAACAGTTCTTGGTTCTGAGCTACCCCTCCTCTTCCCAGCTCCCTGTCAGATGAGGCTCCTGTCCTGCCCAACACCACACCAGACCTCCTCCTTGCCACCACAACCAACCCATCAACACCTGGTACTGGCAGAGAGACACCCCCCTCACAGGTGAGCAGAAATAAGGCTGTGGAGGCCAATGGCCCACAGGTAACAGTGTCACTACATTGAAATTCATTTCTGCCCCCAAGGACTGGCCAGACAGCTCCAGTGACCTTGAGGACAAGGGTGACCCAACCCCAGAACTGAGGGCCTCCTTCTTGCCTCGAACCTTGTCTCTGCGGAACTCCATCAGTAAGAGTGAGTCTGGAGCCAGAGGACACAGGAGGGGAAAAGGGAAGACAGCTTTGGGGCTCCCCCACCCCTTAAGCCTGCCTTCTCATGCTTGTAGTCATGTCCGAGGCTGGCAGCGAGACCTTGGAGGATGAGTGGCAGTCCATCTCAGAGATTGCCTCCACCTGCAACACCATTCTGGAGTCACTGTCCCGGGAGGGTGAGGCCAACGGAGACCAGTGGGGAGGAACCAGGATGAGGCTCTTTGTCCGTTTCAAATCTGCCCACACTGTCTTTTGGTTCCATAGGACAGCCCATTCCTGAGAGTGGAGACCCCAAGGGAACTCCAAAATGTGACTCTGAGTAAGACCTCATTGTACCCCTTTCTACTTGTATGTCCATCCTCCATGCCCATCCACTGGAGTTGAGTGTTATCTGAGCTCTGCTTTCACAGATAACTAAGTCTCAGAAGATAGGGGCCGGGGTTGCTCTCATTCATGGATGTTTGGAAGCCAGGCATGGCACTTCGCCTGCATTGTCTCTGCTGAGTTCTGACCCTGTATCCTTAGGCCAGAACCTGGAAGCCTATCAGAGAAGGTCTCACACCTAGAGTCCATGCTCAGAAAGCTACAAGAGGACTTACAGAAGGTGAGGAGGTGGTCTGGGGTTGGCAAGAAGGCACAGGGCTGCCTCAGGAAAGGACTCTTGACTCTTGTCCCCCACACCAGGAAAAGGCAGACAGAGCGGCCCTGGAGGAGGAGGTACGAAGCCTCAGACACAACAACCAGAGGCTGCTGGCCGAGTCTGAGAATGCTGCCACCCGGCTCCTCCTGGCCTCCAAGCAGCTGGGCTCACCCACTACTGACCTGGCCTGAGGCTGTCTTGTCAAGCCCCAGCCTGACTCTGGACCTGCTTGGAACTACCTGGGCCTTCAGGACACCTGGGTCATTACGAGTGACCCTCCTCAGGACTTCTTCCATGCGCTGAAGCGCATCTTAGCACTGTCCCCAGTCCTTAGCCCATTTGGTGGCAAAGGTGCCCCTACCTGTCCCTGTTTGTAAATATTCTGTAGAACAAAAGGGAACATCAGGAGTAAAGAAGCCACTCTGTTTGGGTCTGTATGTGTACATGTGTTCAAGACATTTAGATGGGAAGGTATTGCCACACCAACTTCTAGGACCAGTTAGAATGAGCCCCAGAAATGGCTCAGGGCTGGCTTAGCACTAAGGGGGGCTCTGAGAGTAGACTACACCTTGGCTTCTCACCCACATTTATCTGGTTCTCTTGGGAAGCAGGTGGTCATATTCCACACAGCCTTGCTTAGATTTCCCAGCCTTGGAACCAGACCTGAGGAGCTGAGATCAGAGTTAGGGATCGGGATAGACCCAAAAGTCAGGAGGGATGAATCTAGGAGAGGGTGGCCATATCTGGTAGAGCCCTGTCTCCTAAGACAGGTTCTGCTCTCCACCGTACTCGCTGAACCCTCATAGTCAAGAGGTTTTTTATTTTCTTTTTTTGTTCAAGGTAGGATCTCGCTCTAATCCAGAGCTGACCTGGAATTCACTATGTTGTTTTAGGCTGGACTTAAGGTGATCCTCCTACCTCTGCCCTATGCTTCCAAGTGCGACTCATGCATTTTATTTATTTATTTATTTATTTATTTATTTATTTATTTATTTTGGTTTCTCGAGGTAGGGTCTCGCTCTAGTCCAGGCTGACCTGGAATTCACTATGTAGTCTCAGGGTTGCCTTGAACTCACGGTGATCCTCCTACCTCTGCCTCCCAAGGATCACTGTGAGTTCAAGGCCACCCTGAGGCTACAGAATGAATTCCAGGTCAGCCTGGACTAGAGCGAGACCCTACCTCAAAAAACAAAAAAAAAAAATGTTTATTTGCAAGCGAGGGGGGGGGGAATGCACCACTTTGAATGTCTAGCTTTACATGGGTACTGGGGAATTGAATCTGGGCTATCAGGCTTTACAAGCAAGCACCTTTAACCATTGAGTCAGATCCCCAGCCCCCAAGCTCATATTCATTCCATCAGATCTTGCATGGCTCAATTCCAGGGATGGAAGCTTCTCTATTCCATGCACCCAGGGCCCTCAACCCACTTCTTGCTGGCCCATGATCCTCTGTTCCACACCAGGTGGGTCCTTGTCCATGAGTGGTATCATCTGGTCCAAATTTGAGCATGTCTAAATCCTTTATTTAAAATTATTTTATTTGCGGGCTGGAGAAATGGCTCAGCAGTTAAGGCACTTGCCTCTAGTGCCTAAGGCCCCGGGTTCAATTCCCAGGACCCACATAAGCCAGATCCACAAGGTGGTGGCCCTGGTGCTCTCTCTCTCTCTCTCTCTCTCTCTCTCTCTCTCTCTCTCTCTCTCTCTCTCTGCTTGAAAATGAATAAATAAAATATTTTTTAAAAAATTATTTTATTTGCAAGGAGAGAGAGAGAGAGAGAGAGAGAGAGAGAGAGAGAGAGAGAGAGAAAGAGAGAGAGAATGTGTACACCAGGGCCTCCAGTCACTGCAAATGAACTCCATATGCATGCACCACTATGCGCATTTGGCTTTATGTGGGTACTGGGGAATCAAATACAGGTCATTAGGCTTTTCAGGCAAGCACCTTAATTGCTGAGCCATCTCTCCAGTCCCCTTTTCTGACTGAGGCCCAGAGAGGGTACATGCCTTACCCAGCCCCTGCCCCAAGCTAGAGGAGGTTTACCTTAGGCTCTAGCAGGATAAACTATGCTGAGTAACTTGGAAGCGGGGCAGGCATAAAAAAGGCTTCCCAGAGTTGTAAAGTGAGGATGGGGAGATGCCTCAGTGGTTAAAGGCACTTACTTAAAGGTTGAAGAGTCCACCAAACAGAAATGTCAAAGGTATTTTAGTAGGACCAGTCTGGGACCCAGTGGACTGGAGTTAGGGCATAAAAAGGAATCCTGGATCAGAGGCTTGAGGTAGGTCAGAACAGGTCATGAGGAGTATGCTAGGGTTCATGGATCAGCAGTTCCTATGTGTGGCCCAGTTTTGCCTAGTTAGGGGCTGTGTTACTTTTCTCATTGCTATAACAAAGTGCCTGACAAAAGCAGTTTAAGGAAGGGTTTATTTTGTTTCACAATTTTAGGGGACACAGTTCATAACAGGAATGTCATGGTAGGAGTGTGAGGCCGCTGGTCACTGTCCCATCAGGAAGTGGAGAGAAATGAATGGTGGCATGTAGCTTGCTTCTTCCTTTTTTCCTCACCTTCCTCCCTTGCCCCCAAGGGTCTCACTCTAGCCCAGGCTGACCTGGCACTCACTATATAGTCCCAATCTGGCTTTGAACTCACAGCAATACTCCTACCTCTGCCTCCTAAGTGCTGGAATTAAAGGCATGGGCCACAATGTCCAGCTTTTTTGTTTTTATTCAGTCCAAGACTCCAGGACAGAATGGTGCCACCCACACTCAGGGTAGGTCTCCACAGTTAAGCCTTTCTGGAAAATGCCCTCAGAGCCTTATCCATAGGTGTGTCTCCTAGGTGATTCCACTCAAGTTGACAGCGAACATTAACCATCAAGGGATTATAGAAAGCAGCCCTCATTGAGCAGGGTGAAGTCTCTGATGCAGACCTTAAGTCTGGTCTTGTGATTGACAGATGTTTAGAGGGAGTAACAGGTGAAATCTGGGTGTCAGGGCCCTTTGGCTGCAAGGAAGCCACTGAGGAAAGAAGCTGTAGCATCGCTCCTGGAGGGAGGAGTAGGCAGATTTTCCAGAACCTCCCGTGGGACAAGATGCATGCTGGTAAGGGAGAGAAGAAGGGTCGTTGACAATAGTGACCAGATTTCTGGCTGGAGTCCCTGGTGGATGAGAGGGTGGTGGCTAGGACAAAGGAAGGAAGAGGGGGCAGGGTGGGATGGCTGAGGTCACTTGGAACAGGGTGAGTTGAGACGTCAGAGTAGACGTTCAGAGAATTTGAGAGACTTCAGAGTAGGAGTGTCCAGTGACTAGTTCCCAGGGGACAGAAGTCTGTGCTAGAGACAAGGATTTGGGACTGATGAGATATTAGCATGGTGAGGTCACTTAAGGAGTGTGGGAATGACTATGAGAGGGCTTGGGGGGGGGACACCAGGAGTCACTGCAGAACACTAGGAAAGTCAGTGCAAGGCCAGCCTGAACAGGACCTGGGCTCAAGAGTTTCCCTCGACCTCTCAATCCCATGAGGTTACAAGCCTTTTCACCCTCAGGGTTCTGCGCCTTTCGCTTCAGCCCCATCCAGCAGCTTCTCCAGCGCTCCCTAGTAGGTTCGCTAAGGTCTTGACCCCCCAGACTCTGCCTTGGCCAGCTCCGCCCCAGCCAGGGAGTTCAACTTAGCCTGGTTCCTGAATAGGCCACCATTGCTTCAAGTCCTGCCCCTGGGCACGCCCCCTAAGCAAGACTTCTCAGCGTTTGGCTCCCCAGCAGCCTTTGTGTTCCCTAACATTCTCTCCCTGTCCGTGTTTTCCTCCTAGGGGCCATCTATCGGGCTCTGCATCCGAGGTCAGTTCCCAGGGGACTCACTGTCCCCCATTTGCCCCTGGCATCCTTCCGCAATGGTACCCAGCCCAGAACTTTAGATGTTATAGACGTCTCAGCCCAGGGATTTCCCCAAGCACTTGACCTCAGCGCCAGGGAGCTTGCAGTGCACATGCGCGCCCCAACAGGCTGGCCCCCTGGCAAGTGTCTTTGGCGGCTGCGCATGCGCAGCACAAAACAGGAAGCATGTCCAGCTTCAAACAGTGTGCTGTCTCCTGGCCTTTGTTTAGACCTTCCTGAGGCTGAGGATTAAGATTCACCGCTCCTCTCAGAGCGTCATCAAAAGCATTGTTGGGTTTGCATAGATCTTTAACTGGCATCACTGTTTCTCCAGCAGAAGCGAATCCTTAGTCACCCAAGAGGTGAGGCATAGGATTTTTGTTTGGTGGTGGTTGTTTTCAGAGTCTCAACCCATGTTGGCCTATTAAAGAGAATGGGTGCTTCCAGCCACAGCAAACAAACTCGACGCTTGTGCCACCTTGTGCAGCTGGCTTTACGTGGGTACTGGGGAACTGAACCCAGATTCGTAGGCTTTGCAGGCAAGCACTTTGAATGCTATCTTTCCAGCCCACACGCTGGCCTTTTATTCACTATGTATCTGAGGATGCCCTTGAACTCCTAAATCTGCATTCACCTCCCAAAAGCTGGAATAAGTGCACCTTTTATTTCTGTTCGTTTTTGAGACAGGTCTGACGGCCTCAGCCTACCTAGTACCACCCCCTCCCCCAGCACCTACGCAGGGTTCTTAGTTGGCTGACCTCTACTAAGACTTGGAGCAAATGAGGCTTCCATGTAATGCTTCCATCCCTACAGCTAATGGGCCCTGCTGGGATGTCTGCAATGGGAACCCTGCTTCAGGCACCTGTGCCAGGAGCTTCCAGAGCCAACCTCAGACCAGTGTCTCAAATTATATATTCATAACCAGCACAACACGACCACCAGAGTGTGTTCAGTGTGGTAACACATTTATTAGTTAAGAGTAGAAAGAGCAAAAGACCAACCGCTTCCTCAATAAAAATAGCCTCTTGGCTGGAGAACTTCCAGGCTGCCTTCCTCCACTCTCAAAACAATTTTGCCCTGTTCTTAAGGCACTTGATAAGAGAGACCAAACTCCCTCAGGATCCTAAAGAGGACCAGTGATGTCCCACAAGTTTCCGTCAGCCACAACCCAGCATGGTTAAGAGTTGGCAGGGCACGAGCTTGTCAGGCAGGATGGTGGGCCCCTGAAATGCTGTATGTCAGGCAGCAAATACATAGGGGCTGCTAACGGGAGCACTATTATTGATCAAGGTGTACACAAATCCACAATGTGAGAAGACACTTGATAATAAGGCCACAGCTCCAGCCTGCCCCTCTGTCTTGGAGAGTGCAGAAAACTGGAGGATGGAAGGTGGCCCCAGAGTTCCCTACAGGGAAGGGGGCTGAGCATCAACATAAGGGAAGAGTCAGAGTCCTCCCAACTCCATTTCCAAAGAAGTTAATGCTTCTGCTTAAGCACCTCCAAAAAGAGAGATAGATACTGCCAATAAAGGAATAAGCTGTGTACCCCAGAAGGTGTCATCCAAAGCAGCTGGGTACTGGAGCACACTTCCCAGAATCCCTAAGTGCTTTGGAAGAGTGCTTCCATCCCTGCAACCCGGTGCTTTGGGCAGGGCCAGTGCCAGCCCCTTAGGAGCTGATCTGACTCAGAAGAGCTGAGAAGTCCATGTCCGCAATGGAGGAGAAGTCCTCATCTCCTGAGAGACCATTGGGGATCCCTGAGGTCCCCAGGGATGTGGGGGCTGGGTCAGGGGGCCTCTGGGACCCTGTCACCAGGCGAGTTATAGCTTCGGGGTATTCCATAAGCATGGGTTCAGCTGTGGGGTGGGACATGGATACACCTTGGTTCAGCAGCTGCTGGAACTCCGAGTTGTCAACAGATGCCAGGTCCGTGAACACGCCTGGGTCTGTGCTATTGCCGAGCAAGGCTCCCAGGTCTTCATCAGCATCGAACTGCAGGTGCAGCAGGGCCTCTGACAGTATGCCCTCCCCAGGCTGGGTGGTTTTTGGGACAGGTGGAGCCATGGTCTGGGTCTGGGGAGGGCCGGGAGCTAGGACTGAGACAGATGGCTGGGACTGGGAGAGAGTTGATGCCATAGCTTGGGGAGGGACCAAGGTCTGGGCTAGGGCTGGAACAGGGGCTGGTGCCAAGGCTGGGGGCTGGCTTGAGATCTGCCCGGAAGGCAGCACCATGGGGGGAAACTCATCAAAGTTGATGGTACTGAGGGTTGGGGTAAAGGCATAGGGCTGGGGGGCTGAAGGAAAGAGAAAAAGAAGCAGGGGTCAGAAAAAGTATTAGAGACAGACCCTGTCCCTCTTGAGAGTCCTTCCCTATGGAGCCACAGCCAATACCCAGACTGACCTGGCCTACGGGACCTGACACCTTGGCCAAGTGTTCCTTGACCACTCGAGCCCAAAAAGTTCTCATTTTATAGCAGAAAAACCAACTAAGAGGATAAGCCCATGGCGCACTAAGGAATAGTGGCTTGGTGAGAGGAAGCCACTTTTGAGCCACACGCGAGCACTTAGGATGTTACATTAGAGGTGTGTGGTTTTTTCTTTTTCTTTCCTAATTCCATCAAAAGGGACTGCCTGTTTTCAACATCTGTATCTCAAGGTACCCAACTCAGGGTTTTGTTTTATTTTGACTGGCCCTGAGGACTGAACTTAGGGCCTTGTACATGACAGGCAAGAACTCTATCACTGAGCTGCATCCCTGGCCCTCTGTTTACTTTGTCCCTTGAAAAGCTGCTCCTTTTACTTTATCTTCCTGAGTAGCTGGGATTACAGGACTATAACAGCAGGCCCAGACCCACTTCCAGGATTAAATGGAGTGTGCTCCTCAGTTTTCTGTGCACATTCGAATCCCTAGAAAACTGCTGGTTTCTGCACCACACTTCCAGAGCCTCCAGTTCATCAGTCTATGATGAGGCCCAGTACGCCACACCTGCATTGCTCCCCGGGTGATCCTGACATAGGTCTCAGGCCTCGCCCCTGAGCAGCACAGGGCCCATAGACAGCAGGCTTCTGACCATTGGTGAGGGAGGCTGCGGCCTCTGCTCATCTCCCTTCTAGAAATATGATTTCACTCTCAACAAATTTGAACCTGTCATTCCAGTGGGACAAAAGGAAATCCTTACCTGGCTTGGGGACCGAAGCTGAGCTTCGAGAAGGCACAGCAATGCGCCGGGGTGGAGGCCGGGGGTCAGTAGGTCCTACAGGGAAAAGGCTAGGTCAGCTTTCAGTCCCCAGGGTGTCCCCTTCCTAATTCTGGGGACTGCCCTACCTATCCACTGCTTCTCCCTCCAGCTTTCCTCACTCCCATCATCTCACCATTGAAAGGACTCTTCTTCATGATGCTCTTGAAGGTCTCGTATGTCCTTTTGCGTTTCTCCTCGATCCGGTGGCGATCATCTAGAGAAACAACGGGGAGACTGGAGCTCACTTCCAGCCTCCATGTAGGCTTGCAGCGAAGCACCTCAAACAGTAAGCCTGCCTAAGACTTCCACAGACTCATCCCATCTGCTGGCTTCCAGATCTAGCACCTCTTTCCATTCCTCAAAACATGGTTCTTCTGTCTTCTGACCATCTGCCTGCCCTGTCACCAAAGCTAGAAATCTTTAACAGCTTTTCTCTTGCTCTCCACCACTCACTAACTCCACACCTACTTGCCAAGCACCAACCATATGTCAGCTTCCCTTCTAGCCACAAGGTGGTCATGAATAAGCACACAAGGAGCTTATTCCCCAGAAAGGTAATCCCCAAACAGTGTCAGGAGCGCCAAGGAAACATGCTCATGAACAAGGTGACAGAAATAATAAGGTGGGGGAGTCTGACAAAGGTGGTCAGGGAAGGACTGGTGTGAGCCAGTCACACAAATGCATTCCAAGCACAGACAACAACAAAAACAGGTCCTGAGGTGAGAATGAGCTTGATTAATGTTGCGTGCAAAAAGGGCACTGGAGCTGAAGAATAAACTGAGGATAGGGATAGAAGGTGTGGTCTTTTTGTTCTCCCATTTCCTCTGTAAGGTTCACAGCCTATCCTCTCTGTATTTGAGGATAACCTTGAACTTCGGATCCTCTTGTGTCCAAGTAGGAAACTCAGGGCCTCCTACACACTAGGCAAGCACTCTGCTAACTAAGCTCCATCTCCAGCTCGTTTCTCCCTAATTCTCCACTCATGGCAGCTAGCCTGAGCTTCCAGATCTGTTCAAGTCTCTGCCTAGAGATCTTTGATGCTTCCCTGCTTCTTTTAGGATGAAACCCTGGGTGTAGTGTGGAGCCTAACAAGGTCTCCTCTGGGCTTGCTAACTGCTTAATGACAGCTGCCATCACAGATAGCCTTGAACAGGCTGTGCACTTACCAATACCCCCAGCCCTTCCAGGACTAAGCCATCTGTATGGAGAATGCAGATTTGGGTATCTCCAAGATAAATGCCACCTCCTCTATCTCCAGCTCCCTGTACCTGCACTCCCATAACACTCCACACCCCTCACTTCCACTTGGCGTGTCATTCTATTACGTAAGGAGGTGATTTTCATATCTGTCTTCCTTATGACTGAGCTTGTGAAGGGAAGGGAATCTTTCTTTTCTTTTCTTTTCTTTTTTTTTTTTTTTTGAGGTAGGGTCTCACTCTAGTCCAGGCTGACTTGGAATTCACTATGTAGTCTTAGGGTGGCCTTGAACTCACTGCGATCCTCCTACTTCTGCCTCCCAAGTGCTGGGATTAAAGGCGTGCGCCACCACGCCCGGCTCTCATTCATTTTTGTATTTACAACACCTGGCATAGGCCCTGCTTGTGCATAAAGCTTTGATCAAAATGTAGCTGTGCTGTAAGCTATGACAAGAAACACAGCAAGTCTATGGAGTCAAGTGGCCTGCATCAGCCTCTCACAGCTATGTGAGCACAGGAAAGTCTCAACCCTCCAAAGGTGAGAGAGCCGGGTGTGGTGGTGCACACCTTTAGTCCCAGCACTCAGGAGGCAGAGGTAGGAGGATCATAGTGAGTTCAAGACCACCCTGAGACTACATAGTGAATTCCAGGTCAGCCTAGACTAGAGCGAAGCCTTACCTTGAAAAACAAAACAAACAAAAATGTGAGAGATTAAAATCAGCTAAGTTACTGAAATACTCCTCGAAAGAGGGGTAGATATAGTAGAACTCAGTGTCTTGGGTGTGATTGTTGAATGAAGCAAGAAATGGATTCTCATTACAGTCATGTGTTGCTTAACAATAGGGACACATGCCAAGAAATGTGTTATTAGGCAAATTGTTACCAATATCTTAAGAGTGTATTTATACAAGCTAAGATGTCTTCAATGTCATCAGGCAAACTATAGTCCCTGACCAAAATGTTTTGTGGCAGTGACCATATGGTAGGTATAAATCCCAAGTGCTGCTTAGATGCCGAGCCCTGGCCTTTCTTCCAGTTGGCACCACCCTCCCCAGCTCATACCTGTGTCTGGCAGGTACTGGAACTCCATGGGCTCACTGAGCTCCCGATCAGAAGGCCTCCGCAGCTGCATGGAGACCCTCACTGGAGCCTGCAGGCTGGGGTCTGCATAAGGAGGAGTCCGGAACACAATGGCCACTTGCCGGTGCACATCAGCTTGAGAAAAGGAACCTCGGGCCTCCCAGCCTGGGCCGGTGAAATACACCTCAATGTCCTCTGCAGAAGATGGGTGGCAATATGGGCCAGTTTGTCCAACCTACCCACAGCCTGCTGTCCCTAACTTCTGATGCTTTTTTTTCCCCATCCTGAACTGCTCCTGAGGCTGCTGAGGTCCCAAGGCACTAGAGTACCTGGCACTTACCACCTCTGCTCAGCCTTGCCCCTCACGTCTTAGTCCACTGAGTCCAGCCTTGTCCCTGGTGTGTACCTTTCTGCACCTTGTCACACAGCAGGAAGATCTCGTCCCCTCCCAGGCAGCTCCCAGAGTTTCGGTTCACTCTGCAGATCTTGAGCTCGGCAGTATTGGGGGCGCCTAAAGGTGGGACAAGAAGGAAGCTCTGAACCATCAGAGGTCTGCAGGATGGCCTGCAGGAGATACAACAGCCCTGTTCTGCCCTGTGTAATCTATGGGACCACTTATGCCCAGATCCCCAGATCTTGCCAACCACACCTCTGCAGCCAAAGTCACACTATTCCCCTTGGCTCCTCACTCAAACCAACTCAACAACTCATTCCCTGCTGTATGCATAACATATTTCTAGGCAAAGGGAACCCAGCAATGGACAAACATGAATATCTCTGCCCTCATAGAGTTTACAGTTTAGCAGAACCAATCTGATCACTCTCTGCCATTCTCCACCTGATCCAAACATCTTTAGGATCTGGTTCATCCCTACCTTGGCAACAAGCCCTTCCTTCTTCACTCCCAGCTTATACTGGTGGTTTATACTGGTGTTCTGTCCTTGGGGCTCCAGAACCCTTTTATCTTCATCTATCCTGCTGGTTACTTAACATGTGATTGATCAATGTCAGCCCAGAGCCAGTTCATCAGTTTCCTGTGAGCTGCTACTTTTGAATTATCACCGTCTTGCATTATCTGGTTCCTGGAAGTTCATTTCCTAGAGTCATGAGCACAGTTCCTGGCGTGCCACCATCTCATCACATGTTAGGGAAGACGCCTGTTTCCCACCCAGTCTATTGGCCTGACTAGAAGCTACACTTTGACGGCTGCTCAGAGCTGGTATGTTCCCAGCCAGCACAGCTGAACACAGAAGAGAGGACTGAAGGAAGCCAGGGCACCCCCACCCCAGCCCCCTTTCTCTCCCCAGGTGCCCACCCTCTCCCCTTATTGCAGCTCCCTGGCCACTCACGGTTATCAAAGATAGGATGAGAGAGGACAGGTGGCAGGCGGAGGGGCCTGCCTGACGGGTCCCGTACTGTCACCTGGAAGCAGAGCCGCACTGCATTCAGGTCATAGTCCCCACGCTGCTCTTCTATGGGAACTGTTGGAAAGACAGGAGTGGCAGTGAGGTGGGATGAGGGAGGGCAGGGAGCTCTGGGTGACCTAGGAGGGTTATTTGAGGACATGTAAAACAGAAGCCCTAGAGGAGGAAGACGACAAGGTGCTGACTGACTCCACTGTGACCTGGGATGCATGTTCCCTCTCTGGGCTTGATTCTCAGTGGTACTGCATGTGAGTCATGGCCACTGAGGGAGTTGTAGTAAAGGGGTCTGAGGAGGTGACAGAGGTATGTGTGCTCCAGGCAGCCCTCATGTATATCCCTCACCCACCTTGAAAGGGGTTGTTGTTGGTCTGGATGCGCTGGTTGATGGCTTGTTCCAAGTCCCGTTTCTTCACACACTGGATCCCCAGGTTCTGAAAGCTGAGGCATCCCAGGCATCAGTCCTATTGTCTCCAGCAGACTCTGGTGCCCTCTTGCCTTGCTCAGTCTGCCCTTTTCTCCCCTCCCACTAACCAGGTCACTGCTGTACTTCAGCCCCTTAAATGGCTTCCTACTATGCCACAATGGAACTGCTCCTTACTCAACCAACAAGCCCCCATGAGACCTGGCCCATGCAAGCCTCCAGGCCAGCTTCCAATCCTCAGCCACAGGGGCTTCTTTTCCTGTCCCTCAACACACTCCACGCACTCCCACTTGAAGACCACTGCACTTGTTTCATCTGCTGGGAATGCTCTATTGTGCTTTTGAGTTCTTTCTCACTCAATTGTTAGCAGAAAGATCTGCCCTGACCTTCCAACCCAAAGTAATGAGACCAGCCCTACTGCTAATCCTTCCAAACTAGTTCTGTTTCCTTGCATCACTAAAGTTACCCTCGACCCATATCCTACTCGCTTTGTTTTTCAAGGTAGGGTCTCACTCTAGCAGTCTGACCTGGAATTCACTCTGTAGTCTCAGGGTGGCCCTAAACTCACAGGGATCCTCCTATCTCTGCCTCCCGAGTGCTGAGATTAAAGGCATGTGCCACCATGCCTGGCGTTGTCCATCTATTTCTGTAATTATTTATCACCTATTTTCACCAACTGCTATTTAAACTCCAGTAGAGTCTATTAGTTCAACAGTTGTCTTCCTCATATAAGAGACACTGTGGGACTGTCCTTCCAGCTACAAGGTTCAGCACCTCCAAGGTGATTAAGGACACATCCTTATCCCATCAAGCTTCTATCTGCTACAGAAAGTAGACCCATCAACAGTTTACTTCAAGACAAAGGTCTACTTTCCAGACACCGCACGGAGTGAGGAACTTTGCCACATGTTCAGAAAGGAGCAATACTGTAACAGTTATGGCCTGCCCTGCCTCCTATCCCTGGACCATACATGCCACCCTAACCTGCAGGAGCTCACCTGTGGATGCAGCGGTCTGGGCAGAGATCAGCCTCATAGAAGCCATCCCTGCAGTCCTTCCCTACAAGCTCATGTGGGTGAGGCCTGTGAGGTGGGTCCTTGGTGACCAGGGAGATGCGAACTGTTCCTGGTCCTGTGTAGCCATTGATCTGTCCAAAGTACAGAGAGTACTTTGGAGGCCAGCAATCCCAAACCTGGCTCTTAGGCCCTGGGCAACTCTGCTGGGCTCCATAGTTCCTTCCACCACACCTGCCCCTCCCCATTCTTGGCGGCTGGTACCCACCTTGATGGTGGGGTGAGTCTTGGTGGTATCTGTGCTCCTTTCGCCTGGAATACTGCCTGCTGAGCGGCCCTCACACTTGTAGCGGAAGCGCATGCCCCGCTGCTTGGGCTGCTCGATGATCTCCACATAGGGACCAGAGGCCTGGGCTGGCTCTGTGGGCGGCATAGTCATCCATCAGGGGCTGCCCCCATGGTCCCCTAACCCGACAAGCCCTTCCCACCTACTGAGGAAGGATATCCCACTTACCTGAGGGGAAGATGAGGGGGAACAGGTCTGAAAGGGGAGGAGACATTGTCAGCGCAAGCCCGCTGCCCATGGCACCAGGGAGGACCTAATGGAACCAAGCTCCCTCCCAAGGAAACTGAGTCAAAACCTCACATCCTTCCCTGAGATGAAGGGAACGGGAAAAAGAGGCAGCAGGGAAAGGGGGGGTACAGACAACTCTGCTAAGGAAACTGAGGCAGACCTGTTTTACTTTCATAAAGAAAACTAAGGGAGGGCTCTACCCAACTCTTTCTAGAGGCTGAGCGATAAACTCCCCAACAAGGAACGAAGCCAGAATAACTCCATCGAACCTGGCTCAAGACTCATCCACACTCCTCCCCAGAGAGGATACTGAGTCAAGGTCTTCCTACCCCAGGAGGGGAAACTGAGTCAGACTCCTCGCGGCCCGCCCCGCCCCGTGCCACTTTCCGGCCGGCCGCTCCCTGCGCAGCACCCCACGGCGCAGAAAGGGGCGGAAGGCAGCGCGGGGGGGGGGGAACACTCCCGCTACCGGCCTGCCCGAGCGCTGCCGCCCTGCGGGTCAGGGGGCCCTCACCGTCCATGGCCGGGGTCCCGGGGGCGGGGCCGGGGTCGCAGCGGAGCCCACGGTGCGCTACAGTAGAGCCATTCGCCAGAGGCGGAAATGCGCCGCGCGCGCCCGCTGTCGCGTCACTGCCCGGAATTCGGCCGCGCCTGCGCACTGCCGCCGCCACCGCCGCGCGCGGGGGCCGAGAACAGGTGCGCGCCGCCGCCGGCGGAGCCCGGGCCTGTGCTCGCCGCGCGCGCGGAGAACGAGGCTGCTCGTCCCGGGCCGGGCAGCTCTAGCTGGAGGCCGCTCCCGGGGCTGGCGCGGCGGGCGGCGCGGCTCGACTCGGCTCGCCGGGCTCCCGGTCTCCGCCCCGCCGGGAAGGCGGGCCCGCGATTACTCACTCTGTTTTTAGGGGATTTCGGGTCCCCGCCCCCGCCCCGGTGACGTCACCCGGGGCCGGGTCTGGAGCGCGGCCCGAGCTGCGGGGCTGCGGCTGCTCGCCCGGGCCGCGCTGGTCCATCCTCGACCTCCGCAGTCTGCAGGCAGCTACGGGAAGGTGCTTGGACGGCGATGGTTCGCGCAGCCTGCTGCTCGGATGGTGCGATCGAGGCCCCGGGCGCGTCCGCTGCCCTCCGGCCAGCTCGACGTCTGACCCGCCGGAACACCGATTTGAAGAGGCCTTCAAGCGGCCGGGGGCGGGCGGAGGGTGCTGCAAGACGCCCAGAAGCAAACCTGCGGTTTCGTCCCCACCGTGGGTCTCCGACCCCGGGGAACCACGTGAACCAGCAGAGGCCCCGCCCTTTGCGCGTCTCCCCGGGGCCTCGATGGCGAAAGCACTTCCAGTAGAGCTGCCCTGTGACCCCAGGGTGCGGGCATTGCGACCGAGGCCCAGGCGCGCGTGTCCGGGTCGAGGGTGGGGACCTGGGCTGGAGTCGGCCTTCTCACATCCAAATACGGATGCTGTACGGCAGCGGGCGGTGGAGGCTTCTCCAGATGCAGAAAGACTTAATTTCGCTGAATTCGTTCTAAATTAGGAAATGGGAATTGGAAAAGATTGGAAATTCTGACTTGCTTTTCCAGGCCCTGAAAAAACAGGAAGAGAAAAGTGAAAATAGGCACCACCCCTCCCACTCATTTCAGTTTCTCACTTGGTCTAGATTAGAAAAGTCAGTTTACTGTTTTTCAGGGGCGGACTTCAGGGCAACAGAAGAGATTAGTTATGCTCTCAGTAATGGCATACAATAATCATTGATCCTTACACAGTCCTCTTTTAAGATTGGCATCCAGGTATAATTTCATAGAATACCAGTGCACATTGACAACTAAGGAGATGGGACTGGAGAATGTCACTGGTGCCAAAAAGAGTAATTTTTTAAAATTTCGGCATCCCAAGTAGATTTTTTTTTTAATTTTTTTTTTTTTTTTTTTTTTTTTGAGGTAGGGTCTCACTCTAGCCTAGGCTGATCTGGAATTCACTATGTAGTCTCAGGGCGGCCTTGAACTTACTGGGATCCTCTTACCTTTGCTTCCTGAGTGCTGGGACTAAAGGCAACACCACACCCAGCTACATTTATTTTTTAAAGAAATGATTTGAGCAAGAGGGGAAAAAGCCAGAAAAGGGCAGGGAAGTATATATATGAACATAAGCTGTTTTAATAGTCTTTCCTAACCACTGCAAACCAGTAGAGAATGCCACAGCTATGTTTAAAGCACAAAGGTTCACAAATTGGAGTGTGCCTTGAAGGCTGAAGATCTCTGTGTCTGGGATTTGTAGTTTTTTTTTTTTTTTCCAGGTAGAGTCTGGCTTTAGCTCAGGCTAACCTGGAATTCACTATTAGTCTCTTCAAATTTGCCCTCTGTCTCTGAGTGCTGGGATTAAAGGCATGAGCTACCATGCCCCCATGTCTCTGGGATTTGTAATATAGGGTGCAGTCCTTGTTTCTGGTGGATCCTAAATGTGGGGTACAGTCCATTCATTTAACCAGATTTGAACAGAATGGCCACTTGACCCACAGACAGATTGATAAAGTGTTTGGCTTCATGTGTTACATAACTCCTGAAATTCCTCCCCACAATACAGCCCAAGTAGGGTATTGTATTTCTTTGGGTTTTTTTTTTTTTGTTTGTTTGTTTTTGTTTTGTTTTTTCGAGGTAGGGTCTCGCTCTAGTCCAGGCTTACCTGGAATTCACTATGTAGTCTCAGGGTGGCCTTGAACTCATGGCAATCCTCCTACCTCTGCCTCCCGAGTGCTGGGATTAAAGACGTGCACCACTACGCTCGGTTTACATTTGGTACATTTTCTACCCTTATATGGAATCAGCTTTTAACTCTCAGAGATCACAGTTTGAGAGCTATAGCTACTTCTTGTTACTTGGTCATGTATAGACCTTTTACACTAACAGAAACTATTTTATTCTTTTTACTAATTTTGGATTTTAGAGAACAGGGTCTCATATAGCCCAAGTTGGTTGCAAATTCACTTTGTACCCAAGGATGCCCTTGAATTCATGATCCTCCTGCCTCTATTTCCTGAGTGCTGGGATTATAGGCACAAGCCATTAAGCCCAGCTAGGAAATATATTTTTTTTTGAAATAAACATTGGGCCAGGGATTCATACTAATGTGTTCTATTCAAAATTATGGCTATAGTTTTTTTTTTCAAGGTAGGGTCTCATTCTATCTCAAGATGACCTGGAACTCATTCTGTAGTTCCAGGCTGGCCTCAAATTTACAGTGATCCTCCTACCTCTGCTTCCCGAGTGCTGGGATGAAAGGCGTGTGCCACCACATCTCACTAAGAACAGTTTTTTAAAAAAAAATATTTTATTCATTTTTCAAGCAGAGAGATAGGAAGAGAGAGAGAGAGAGAGAGAGAGAGAGAGCACACAAGGGCCACCACCTTGTGGGTATGGCATATGTGAGTACTGGGGAATTGAACCAGGGGCCTTAGGCGCTGGAGGCAAGTGCCTTAACCGCTGAGCCATCTCTCCAGTCCCAAGAACAGGGTTTTAACTTAGCTTTATTTATTTTTTTTAAATGTATTTGAGTGTGTGTGTGTACCACACAGGATCTTGCTGCTACAAACACCAGATGTTTCTGCTACTTTTCACATCTGGTTCACATGGGTGGCTTGGCTTGGGAACTGAAGACAGGCTAGCAAGCTTTGCAAGCAAGCACCTTTAGCCAGTGAGCCATCTCCCACGCCTCCCGTCTTTCTTTCTTTCTCTTGCTCTCTTTCTTTCCTTATTTGCATGTGCACTGTGTGTGTGGTGTGTACAGGTGAATGCGCTGATGCTACACCTGTGGCAGCCAGATGAGAACACCAGGTGTTGCCTTCCATCAGTCACCTGCCTGTTTTTCCTTGAGATGAAGTCTTTTACTGATTCCAGAGCTTTGCTTTTCAAGAGCCTGAGTTCAAGAGCTCCAGTGTGCTCCGCACAGGACTGGAGTTATAGGGATTCATGGCCATGCCCTCCTGTTTACATACATTCTGGATATTCCAAATTGGGCAGTCTCAGGTACCCCTGGGGCCTTTGTTCTTGTGTAGGAAGTGCACTTAACTATCACTGCCTGCCGCCCGCGGAGGCAGTGATCACACAAATATACACACACACCACTTAGGGGTGGACGAACGTGCCCTTTATTGCGGGGAACAAGGCAGAATATATAGAGCTTCCTGGCCAATCAGGGGGCTAATGGTCAGTCTTATGATAAGAACCTGTGCATAATAGCCAATCA
>PVHP010006213.1:0-61225 GCA_004024765.1 Zapus hudsonius
GGGGAGCTGGAGACATAGTTCAGCTGTTACTCAGGTTTCATTCCCCAGTACCCACATAAAGCTAGATTCACAGTGGTCCATGTATCTGGAGTTGTTTGCACACTCATTCTCTCTCTCACTCTCTCTCCTTACAAAACAACAAATAAAATATATAAAAGTTACACTTGGACACAAAGGGACTTATTCATCACATATGAAGATACCAGACCTAGAGGGCAAAACTTAAACTTTAAGAAATTTAAATTGCAAGAAGGTAAAAGAATGCTGAAAATCGATGTTTTGATATTTAATAAGTATACCGACCTATTCAACATTAAAATAACATGAATAGACACTGGAACTGCCATGGGTTATGGTCTGGACACATCTGGATATAAATTCCTTAGTTAAAGAAAGGCTCTAACTGTTGTCAGGCATAGCATCTGAGATCCACTCAAAGATGGCTTGAAATAGATTTTTCAAGAATGGTTCTTTGCAGAAGAGGCTATGAGTTTTTGGTGCACAGGATCACAGTTTCTAGTGCAGAACAGACCTTCATTCCTCTTGAAAAAGAAACCTGCCAAATATTGCTACATGATAATCTCTTCCTATAAACAAGATCTCCCAACAGGCAGATTCTCCCCTCTTCCTTCCAATAAATCCCCCCATTAATCTCTCATCAGCAGGTGAAGAAGATCTGAGATTAACAATCCGGAACTTGCCAGTGGAATGGACAATAAGATTCTTTATTTTTGTAAATAACCAATGGGTTGGTTTCTATACTGTCTACCTGGGATCCCTGTTTGCTATGAGAACTTGTTATTTTGTGAATTGTATCCTTTAAATGCACAGAATCAGGTCGTCCTCCCTGGCATCTATAAAGTTGACCTGATTTGGAAACTGGGTTTTTGGTGATGTCTTTTTATTTGCTACTTTCTTATTACTGTGAACAAATACCTGACTAGAAGTAATTTAAAGATGCAAATGAAAGAATTTAATTCAGCTTCCAGTTCCAAAGAGATTCATTTCATTGTAACTAGGAAACCATGGTGGCAGGAATGAGAATTCAGCTCATCATACTAAAGTCAGATAGCAGAGATTGAAAAGGAAGTGGGGCCAGTCTATAAAGATGGAAGACTTGCTTCCAAGTGGCATATTTCCTCCATCAAATTTCCTCTTCCTAAAGGTTCCACAAATTCTCCATGAGCTGGGTACACAGTATTCAAATACATTAGCCATATGGGGAAATTTTTATATAAAAATCATTTTGTCTGGAGTGTTGGTTCAGCAGTTAAGTCATTTGCTACAAAGCAGAAAGGACCCCAGTGTGATTCCCCAGAACCCATGTTAAGCCAGATGTACAAGGGGGTGAATGTGTCTGGAATTCATTTGCAGTTGCTGGAGGCTCTGGCATACCCATTCTCTCTCTCTCTCTCTCTCTCTCTCTCTCTCTCTCTCTCTCTCTCTCTCTCTCTCTCTCTCAAATAAATAAATAAATAAATAAAATATTTAAAAAACAATCTTGGAAATAAAGTGTGGTCACTTATAAATCTCATTTTGATTTCAGAAGCCTTTAAGTTAGTTATTGGTGTCAATAAAGAAGAAACTTACACACATGTACTTAGAAACATGTGACCACACAGAGGCATGCACAAAGGGAAAATTGTATAAGGACATCCAGGAAGACAATTATATGACATGGAGGCAGGCACTTTAGAAATGCAGTCATAAACAAGGGATGCCTAGCATTAACATTGCCAAGCAGCCATTGGAAGGTCTCAAAGGACAAGGCGGGGGGGTTCTTCTGTAGAATCACCAAAGAAAGGATGAATTCTGAACAAAAGCATACTGTATTATAATATTCATTTTGGGACAATTTGTTATGATATCCTTACGAAATATAATATAGTACCTGGTATATATATACATTATACATACATATATGTCTGTATAATATATGTACCTGGTTTATGTATATATATGTACATGTAAGCAGAACACACACACATATATATCTATATATCTATCTATATATGTATGTATTCAGAACATTTCTCTCCATGTTTAGAATCTTGAAATAATCTCAAAATTGAGGTTATAAAAATAAGGCCTTTTCTCTATGTTTAACAAACAATTTCTGTTTTAAACACCAAAAGTGTAGAACATTGAAAGACCTGAACCAATGTAATGCGTATTTGCATTTATGGAGAGATAGAGGTTACAGATGGATATATTCAGGACTCATAGCAGGAGACTGTTACAGAACGTGGCAAAGAAGAAGTCAATTATGATCAACAAGTCAGTTACTCAGCAACATGATTAAGAATCATCTGAGAATGTTCTGGAGGGTGATGTGTAGATAAACAAGGATGGATAGAATGCATGTCTCACGAGAGGATGCACAGAAATGAGTCTAATCGTGCTTACAGCTAAACAAAATGAAAGGATGGTTAACTCTATTCCATCAGTTTATTTTTATCTTATTTACCTGTATTTTAAGTTATTCTAACTCATGTATGACATGCATTTCAGAAGGCAACACTATTATATTACCAAGCCTCAATTCCATACTGGCCCACCCTGCTGGGTGGAAGAGATAATATGTACAAACTCCCTTTTCTAAAAAGGAAATGACAGAGTTATGCAATCCTTTAAGAACACAATTGCCAGAGGAATGTAATTGCTTTGGGAACCTTTTTTTTCCCCCAGTACAACAGATAACAGATAAGATTGCTTAACCTGGAAGCAAAAGCAGATTAAAGACAAACCGCTAGCATTACCACTGTGGTTATTATTCCCTTGTTCCTCACAGATTTCTAGGATTGCCTTTAGGAACCCATCCTTCGAACTCCAAGAAGTAACTGTGGAGAAGGGAAAGAGAAGAGCAAACACATGATAAAAAGCAACTGGTTCAAAGCACAAGGAGACTAGGCAGATAGATTGTTCTTTGTACAAGAACTCTGGTTTTTATTGAGACGATTACTTGGGGAACTTAGACACAGTTACTTGGCCAGTTTCCAAAGGGTTTCTGTTCACTTTAAATTAATAATGGAAACCTGTCAGGCGATAGAGAAGTGACTAAAGACCCAAGGTCAGAATGATGTACAAACTTGAATGGCTGTTCTGTAGCTTCAACTCCACCCTCAGAGCTCTGAGATGCTGCTAAGCTTGTCCTGCTGAGCTTGTCCCAGGTGGTGTTTAATTACCTCTCCTCTCTATTTCTCTCTCTCTCTTCTCTCTCTCTCTCTCTCTCTCTCTCTCTCTCTCTCTCTCTCTCTCTCTCTCCATAATATTTTACTGCTGAGCTCTTCCCTCCTCCTTTGAACCTGATTGTATAGTGCATACATTATAATCAACAGAGACTGAAAGAGAACATTTGTGTGGATAATTTTTTAAAATTTGTCTTGTCTCGCTGTGAATATATTTCTTTCATTATTTATATCATCAATATTATCTTTTAAAAATATTTTATTTATTAATTTTCAAGCAGAGAGAGAGAGAGAGAGAGAGAGAGAGAGAGAGAGAGAGAGAGAGAGAGAGAGAGAGAACACCAGAACACCAGGGCCACCACCTTGTGGGTCTGGCTTAAAGTCAGCATTGGATGTCTTCCTCAATCTCTCTGTATCTCACTGTACCTGAAGCTCATCAATTCAACTAGATTATCTGGTCAGCAATACTGTGGATCATATTTTCTCTTTCTCCCCAGTGCTAGGATGACTGTCACACAAGGCAATGCCAGACCTTAGGAAATTGCTTCCGCATGTTTGCATGACAAGCATTTTTACTAACTGAGCTCTCTCCCAGTCCAGGCACTGTTTATTTTCTATATAAATCATGTATTATACTTGTAGATGGCCTGTCTTTTGATCTTTCTCTCTTATGTGAGGAAGGTATATAGGTTTATGAATTTTCTTGATTATTGTCATCAAGTAGAATGAGATTGGATCAATACCGTCTACAAGTTCTAGAGCAAAGACAATAAACTTTCAGTAAAGAACTAGCTAGGATGTACATTTGACTATGCAGGCTATTTGGTTACTGATGCAACTGTAGCGTGAAACAACCATGCATAAAATATGTAATATACAAGTGTGATTAGTTTCCAATGAAGCTATTTACAAACAAGCAGTTGGGCAGATTAAGTCTGTGAGCCATTGTTTGCCAAATCCCATTCTACAAGGAAATTATTTTCACTAAATAAAACCAGACAGAGACCACAGATAGCTTTATCTGTTCTGGTCTATTCCAATTCTCTAGTACAGTTAATTCCCACGGCTCTATTATCGGCCAAGAATATAGACCCTTCTTCTATGTAGGACTGTGATGATGGTCTATTAACCATGTTAGCAATAATTTCCCTGTATGTTTGAGAGATTCACATATTTCTAGAATTATTTAGAAGATGCTGTTACGGGATCAAACAGAGCCACTCAAAAGCAATTGCTTCCTATAGTTAAGATTTCTGCCGTCTTTTACCTAGCTGTCTTCTGGTCCATCAACTGTATGCATTTGGGGGTTTAGAGCTAAGCTCCAGCATCCCTTACACAGCTGATATTTGTCCATTTGCACTCACAGCACGTCCACAGCATATGCATTATTCTGGAGAATTAATTGTGAGTAAAGAATTCTACATTCATTCTCTTCATATTTTTGTTTGGCTGCTGAGGTCACAAAGTGTGTCTGTTCTTTCACACAGCCTATTATTAATTTGGGCTTTCCCAAACAGCAAACAGCCACAGCGTGCAGCTGAGAGCACATATCCATTTATACTTTAATAAGAAACATTGCCCATATTAGTTCAAATGCATTTGCCATCATGTTTAAGTCTGGCCACAGCCATGGAAGAAATTGGGATCAGAAGAGATTGAGCCAATTGTCTTGTCCTAATTGCTATCTAAAGGTGAGGCACTGAGAATACTTTTAAAATTCTTTCTGACAATCTTTTAAATTTTGTTTTGGAAAAAAAATATATAGTCTTGCCATAGGCATAGCTAATGTTTCTTTGCTAAGGAAATAAACTGCAAATATCTTGTGTAACCAGATTGAGAAATGTCCATTTATTCACTGTGTGTTTATATTAGGATTTTGAATATATTATATTTTGCCATATCAAGCAAACAGAGAAACAGGCAGCAGCATGAAAAACATGACTGAGAGCATGTGACAGAGAAGCCATCCTGGGCCTTATTGTCTACGGTCCTGTGACTTCATGGAAGGAGACTGCTTTCTCTGCTTTGTCACTTTTCATTTATACCAGTACCATTGTTGGCGTGTCTTGAATTATTGTTCAGACTCAGCAGCATTCACTCTGTAGTGCGATTTTGAATCTCCTTAAAGAAAAAGAGGAAATAGAACCAAAGGCAGCATATCCCAAACGTTGTGACCACTGAATATTCACAAAACCCACTTAGTAACCCCATCAAGTTTTAGAGACTTTACTGTGGTGCTTTATAATATGTTTATGGTTCCTTTGCGAGAATGATCACAGCCTCGCGATCATGGCGTTGCCTTTACCTCAGCTGTAGTCTAGCATCTTTCCCAAAATTCCGAGCTTTCTTTCACGGTATTATGGGAATATCATTGAAGAATGGATGCTTCAGGAATGGTTTTGAAATCATTTGTGATGCTGGAAGTGGAAGCTACAGTCGCAATACACCTGCAATTTACCACCAGGAGGCAAATATTCATGTTTAAAATGTAGGCAGCCAAATGGGCATTAATAGGAAGGAATTTTGAGTGGAGTAGAATTAGTTATGCATTTCAGCACACCTACTGGACCCCAGGACTGTACAATGCTGTAAAAAGACTCACCTAGTTTATATTTTTTTAAAATATATATTTATTGTCCATAATGAGTTACATTATTTAGTGGGCAAACCATGAGTACCTAGTTTATATTTTGAGGTACAACCTTCTGGAATGATGGAAGGGTGACAAAGTGAGGTTCTCTATTTGATATTGTCTTTCACAATCATGTCTCACAGCTTCTGCATAACTTTACTGAATATTAGCTTACTCCTCTGAGTATTGCATCTACATCATTCACTATGATCAAGTTTATGTCAGCTTACATAATTCACTAGTTTATGTTAGCTTTCTAGTACTTTCTAGATGACAGGCTTGTGCCACCATGCCCATGTTCTTGAATTCATTTGTAGAGTTGATATGAAAAAAGGATATGTAATATTTTAGAACAAAGTCATGAACTATATTAAGAAACAAATTCACATACTCTGTTTACATAATTCTCAATTTTTCAGTAACAACATTATGGTTACATGTGTCTCTACTTTCAGTTTGGGAGGCAAAAGCAGCTTAGTGCTCCAGCCCTGGGCATGGGGTGGCTTTACCCACTACATGTTCCCCCCACATCATCAAGCTTCCTGTTATCAAGACTTTTCCTCAGTTCATCCAAACAACCAGTAGAAGCTTTCCTTAAGCACTATATCATATTACATATCTCTCTGAATATGCAGAGTTGCTTTAATTACAATAATGCACCTTTCACTTTTCCCCCATCCTACCTGCCCTGTGACCCTTTGCTTCTCTGGAGCTTTCTATCTACTTGGGCCAAGTTCAGGGTTATTCTTTGAATGATCATGTTCTTTTCTATCGTTTGTCATAGCACTTTCTCTCCCATGTTTAAGATCTTGATTTATTTTAGGTTTCTCTTTCCTTAAAGTTGTTTTTCTTAGGGAGCTGTTGTTGTTCCTAGAGATAGGAATAGAGTAAAATTTATCGTGCGGATGGCTTATGACTAGTTTGTTCAGAGGGAAAAAAAACTTTGAGGAGGATAAAACAATATTCTATCATCACAATGAAGAAAAGAGTCATTTTTGTCTTAGAGTGATGCTGAGTACATCTTCTGATTTGTGTGTGTGTGTGTGTGTGTGTGTGTGTGGTGTGACCCCCAGGCTCTTCCAGATAGTTGGTCATTTACATTAGCTTCAGCTTTCTCCTGTGGTTTCCAGGCTGAGATCCTATGGTCAGAAGAATCAACTACCTCAGTAGCAAGTCTGGGATAACCATAGACTGTCATTCTAAAAGAATACTGAACCCTTGATCTTCCTTGGGTGAAATCTCCAAACACTTGGAATATTCTCTTCTATAACAGTATCGATTTATATGTGGTCTGGGCCACATGACCATGTGCTGATAATATGATTTTAGGTGCATTATATACACGAAGGACTACAGACTATGGCTAACCAGGCTAGAAGACCCTCAAGAAAACTCTGGACATCAATACCCAGGTGAGGTGAGCTTACCTGATTAGCAATGCTCTGTGTTTATTGGTGTATTGTCATATTGTCACACATAGCATAAGGGAAAAAAATGAGACCATGCATGATTGCACAAGAAAGTGTATGCCTTGTGTCTCTGGAATCAAGAGAGAGAGAGAGAGAGAGAGAGAGAGAGAGAGAGAGAGAGAGAGAGAGAGAGAGAGAGAGAGAGAGAGAGAGAGAGAGAGAGAATATATGTGTTTCTTCTCTAGGAAATCTCTGAACCTGAGAAAAGTCTTTTGAGCTCCCAAGCATATAACATAAATGCTTGAGGGAAGAATGTAGAGAAAACTTTAATCATCTCTGGTGATTTTCCCTATGTCTTATTACTGCTGCATGAGAAGGTTGAAGTGTGAAAATTATATTTCATGCTTTCAGTTTAACATTGCCTTCTCCTAAACTCCTGAGGGTTTTTATTTCTTAGTTCTTTAATGATGACTTATGTTTTCTTGACACTGAATTCTACTATTAGGTTAAATAGTGCATCTCATTTTATGTGAAATCAAACTAAAATCTAGTGTTCTTTTGGAGACAGATTAAATGAAAGCTAGGGTAATTTTTAATATTTCATTACTTTATGATCATGAAGGTCAAAGGATTTTAGAAGTCCACTTTATTGTAAATAACCACTTATATTGGTTTTATTTAGGAATGGGTTTATAAAATACGGAGATATAACTTGAGTTGCCATTATAATAAGTAAGAATAAGTCAAATAGTTATTAAGATAAAATGTACAACTGAATTGCAGTGTAATACTCAAGGTAACACTAAGGAAATATAAAAATTAAGAGTAAAGAAAATGAAAATTTAAATTGATAGAAAATGACTACTGAAAACAAAGAAAGAACACAATGAAAGTAAAAGAAATCAAACATACCAAAAGAAACAATAATTACATACTCAGATCCTACCTTTGAAGTAATGAAAATTAAAGAGAATGGAATAAATCCCCTAATTGAAAAGCAGATATTTGAAAGACTAGTTTACAAATAGGACATAGATGAGAACAAATTTACCTTCAGAAATAAAAATAAGTCAGAGTGAAACAGATATGTTATTTATAAAGGTAGCAAAATTGAAATAGATTGAGTACACAGATGTTACACAAAATACAATTAAAGTCAGAAATGCTTACTAGAAACAACAGAAGATATTTTATAAAGATAAGGGAGATGCTATACCTGGGCAACATAAGAATTATTGGTGACATCCATACACTTCTCTCAAAATTTGTGTGATTAGAAGATGAATGAAGGAAACAGAAGTCTTGTACCTACTACCAGTCACAGGAATCTATAGAACACTTTACCAACAGAACATATTATACATTCTTCTCTCTCTCATAGACAACATTATACAATATCCACCATATATAAAGCCACAAGCAAGCCTCCTTTAATAAATTTAGAAAAAAAGTTAAGGATCATCCAAAATACTTTGTCCATACTAATAATAATAATAAAATAAATGATAAGTATCAAAACATTTTTCTAAAATTCAAATTTGAGAGGTAAAACAAAATATCTTAAAGAACCATGGGGCAAAGAAGAAACCACAAGGGAAATTAGAAAATCATCGAAGATAAGGTAATGCAAACACAAAACACAAGACTTGGGGAATTCTACCTGGGAATCACAGGACGATTTATAGCTGTAACCACTTATTTTGAAAAGGAAGAGAAAACTTCAAATCCCTAATGAATCCTTGCATTCAGTGACAACTACAAAAAAAGGAGAAAGAAGAATCTCTTTAAAAGTAAGCATAAGAGATAACAATAGACGATAGAATGAAAATCAATGCAATGAAGGGTAGAAAAATGCAAAGAACTTGGAAGCTTGCAGATTCTTCTGTTTACTCACCCTGTTGGAAACCATTGTCCCCAAGCAGATATCTAAAATTAAAACCACAAAGTTCACAATCGTGATTCCTTCTCATTATTAACAGGAAGTGGAATCCAATTGAGGAACCAAGCTCACCAATTGTCACATATGAGTACCAATGTAGCAATGTTACCATCATTCTTGTGGGTGACTTCCTTCATTCTCTTCACTTGTACATTGTCTTCCACAGTATAATTAAAAAACAAAACAAAACACTAACTCCAGCAGATCAGGGACTTTTAAAAGTATAGAGGATGAGAAAATATAAATTCTGAATATTTCACCAGAGGCAGAGAAGCTAGAATTATTTGATTTTAAATTATTCTGTCTAAGAGACTTTAAATTTACAGTAGCTCTCACTTCTTTCTTACTGGGGACTCTCAGAGACATATTGAAATGTTTGGAGGCTGATAATCTGAATCATTGCCTAATGGGGAAATGGCATGGCTCCCATCAATAGTTTTGTAAGGCAATAATAAATCGTCATTGCATTTGAAGACATCCTTATTTGTGAAGCCTGCTTCAGTCAAATGTTACTAACAAAGCACTTCAAATGCTGTTTAAAAATACCCATGTTAATAAACGATGTAAGACTTTAGTTTGCAAAACATAAACACAGTGTACATAGATAGAGTTAGCATAAATGAATTTTTGACCTGGAAAAATAATATTCTATCATTGGACTAGAGTGACTAAGGCCTTAAAAACTCAAAAGTAAACACCCATAACCCCACTGAGGAGATCCATGAGGGAAAATAGGACCAAGGGAAAGAAGATATAAGACCATATAACTTTAAAAAAAACAAAACAAAACAAGAACACACCTTCCACACACCAATGAAAATATTTGTAAGCATATTTCAATTATTGGCTTTAGAGAATAGTTCTACTTTTCCCCAATTCCCCACCCAGAGCTCTTTTGATTTTATGACTTGGCTAGTAGATTCTTCAGTTATGATAGTTCTTCGGAAATCAGTTTGTAGAACAAAAACTGATTATTTGTTGTCAACCAATAAGCCCCTAATTCTATGAAAGAAAAACAAAACCAGAAAAGATTTGTCATTTTTAAACATATTAATTGTCGATAATTAGATACATAGTATGAGCAGGTCTTGTGATGGTACCCCCATTTACCTCCTCCCTCTCCCCAACCTGCTGGAGGCCCACTTTGGAGGGCATACTGGATCAGTCATGGGGTAGGGGGTTATGACTTATACAAGAGGTAGACAGCTTTTTTTTTAATTTGTGTTTTGTTGCTGAGGGGGACAGTGGCTCTGGGTGCTCTCCCCCACCATGGATCTTATATTCTTTCCACACCCCTCTTCTATTCAGTTCCCTGTGTCATGGTGGGTGAGTTTTAAGTCTGCTTTATTGTTGAGATCTTAAGTGTCTCTGGACTTCTGCTTTGTGTTGTGCTGGGTATCGTTGGTGTCTGTCTCCATTGGCCTTTCATATGTTATCTGACTTGCTGTGGTGGTAGTTCTCTTGCTTATCTCACCACTTTCTCATAGGTTCTCATAGGTTTTGTTGGGCCCTAAATGGTTAGGGGTGGTTCCTTTCCTGTCTGGATGTCAGCTATCATCCCATGTCTTCTTGGTGGAATTGGATTGACCATGGTTATCACTGCCTTCTGAAAAATACAAACAGAATCTCCACCAGAAAGTGAGATCAGTATATGTTAAATTAGACAAACATTATTGATTTGGTGAGATTCTAAGGGGTATAGCCTCTCTGTAGTTCTCTGGTAGTGGGGGTTTCCACTTGGATCCTGGGATTTTGGTCTCCATAAGAGTTTGTCATAGATCCCAGTTCCAGTTAAGCGTTCCTTGCCACTGAGCAGATCTCTTAGCCAATTAGTAAGCCTTTGGTTACCCTCCTAGGTTTATCTCTACTATTGCACAGATGAGAACTTCTTGACTTGCTGGTCTCTTCCATATAACAGTGTGTTCAGTATTCTTGTGACATCAATCTGTATTGTAGATCACTGGTCTCTGCTTTCCACAAATATCATTGACCAATTTCCCCTGACAGCTCATGTAACACTTTCCAGAACTACACATGCTACCATTTGGAAGCTGGTTACCATTCTGGATCTCACAGGGTCTCTCAGTGTTGTGTGATGGAACTCTGTGGTATCTTCAGCAACAGGGTCTTACCTTTGGCCTGGTGCAGGTATTCAAGAGCTTAGACGTCAGACCATCTTGTTTTGGGGACCCCATGTGTCTCTTCAGTCAACAGCTAGTGTGGAAATTCACCTATGACCGAGAAAGGGAGTTACAGGCCACAAAAATTTTTCTTGGGGTTCAGCTTCCTCCCATTCAATTCAGGGCCCCTCTTACCACGTGATGCCCATGCCTTCCTCAAGAGCATGCTGTATGAAAGTAAGGATTCTATGGTATGTGTTGCGGTCAGCTTTCTAGTTGCTGCGTAAAAAGAACCCAAACAAAAGCAGCTTGTAGAGGAATGGGTTTATTTGGCTTACGGACTCGAGGGGAGGCTCCATCCTGGCAGGGAAAACGATGGCATGAGCAGAGGGCTGGACATCACCTCTGCCACAGCACTGCAAACAGCGGCAGGAAGGTGTGCCAAATACTGGCAAGGGGAAGGTGGCTTATAACCCCCATAAGCCCACCCCCAACAACACAGCTCCAGCGAGGTTGTAAAACCCAAACTGCCATCAGCTGAGATCAATCTATCAGAACACATTCAATTGTTTGTGGGGGACACCTGTATCAAACCATGACAGTATGGATTCATTATTGGTTTAGCTTATTGTATAAGTCCCTTCACCTACCCTTCCTCCCAACCCCTGCCCCATTCCTTCCATCCCCTTTGTTTGTGCTTCCTGTTGTCAATGTACCAGTTTCCCTGTCCTACAGGCTCTCAAGACAGCAGCCATAGTGGGCCTGTGAGGACTCTCTGGATCTTACTTCTCTGCCCAAAGCTCTTGCATACCCCCACCCACTTCAGAGTGTCCATCAAAGTTCTCAAAAGGCCTGGAAATCATGTTCTTCCTCTATCACCTTTGACCTGCTTGAACCAGGGCCTCCTTGCTGTTCTGGGAGCACCCTGCGCTTCTTCTGCCATGGCATCTTTGAGTTTGCTGTTTCTCCTCTTCTGCTCATCCTAAGAGCCTGCCTGGCTCACCTGTTCATTGTCCTTCATTGTCCTCATCCTTCAGGCCACTTCTTGTTCTGAATTCAACCTTTTAGTTCCTCTTGCTCATTCCCACTTTCATTATGGAATGAATGTGTTATGTGTGTCACTTACCAGGCTTCTTTACTGCCCGTTCTCCGTGGGGGAGTAACCCATTAGTGTTCTTTGTCTGTGTCCAGAATAGAGCTTTCTGTATAAATTTTGATAACATTAGTGTTTCTGAGTGACAGATGAATAATTACATTATTTACAGTTTTTTGTTTTCTTGGTGACTCTTTGATGTGGATATTCTTGTTATTTTTTCCCTTTTTTTGTAAGGTGAAGACACTGAAATATGTGAATATAGATCTTCCTGACTTCAAAGTCGTTATTCTTTATTATGTCTCCATTACTTTTACTAAGAAAAATAAGTGTCATGTGACAGGTCCTAAGGTCTTTACTTCTCTTTTATCTTGGACTCTTTTCAGACTTTCCTTTGCTCTCCAACTTTTCATGTTAACATTGAAAAGACAACCCATTGTGTGGCCTGGTTTAACCACACTGTCATCTTCTCTGAAATCTCACTAGTTAGAGGAGAGCTGTCGGCCTTTTGTGAACATAGCCAGACTCTCAGTGAAATAAAAGGCCAATGGCAGGCTGTACCTTGTCAAAGCTATCACCTTGGAAAAGAACATGCCACTATGTTCACATCATGAAAAAAGTGTCACAAGATGCATCTAATTGTGAAATTCCTACTTACATTTTTATAGACATTACTTGGGTTATCAGTTTTGTGACAATAAAAGAAAAAAAACACATTTTGTTCTATTCAGTTACTTTTTAAAAATGAAAAAAAATAAAGCGACTCTATGAAAGTGCATTTCTGGTTAGTGGTCACTGAAATATTGCCTATTGGTTGAATGATAAGAGAACCTTCAAAATGAATATAGTCAGGCTTATGCAATATTTAGAATAAGACAAATGCTAATACTTCAGCAGTAAAAGTTTTATGATTCCTGAATACCAGTGGCAGACAAGTCAAGGACAGGAAATATAAATTTGAAATAAAAAGTGAAACCAAGTGGAATTGCCAGAAGTTGAGTCATTAGGAAAGGAACGAAGTCAGAGCCGAGAGAAGAAAACAGTGAAAGATTTAAACAGAAATCTGCTCTTGCATCAGCTCAAGATTTATGGGAACATGAGTATCTTCTAAGAAAGAACAGAGGAAAATGCCTTTTTGCATTAGCTCATTGAAAGCAGATTTGTTTTGGGCTTGTTATATTTTCCATGAAGAGCAAAAATAAATGCCATCAAATATACAATTATGGAAGTTATCCAAATAGATGAATTGTGTTATGTATGTCTGTAATATGTGTGAACACACCACACACACACACACACACACACACACACACACACACACACACACACACACACACACAATTTCCAAATGGCTTATTTCTGTGATTTATCTCTGTATCAGAGAAAATGTCCTGGAAGTTTCTATCTCCATAGTGGTAAGGGTAGGGTAACTGGCTGCTACAGTCACAGATAAAGGCAGACCAGTCCTAATGCTTTTTGACTGGTAATCTGTCTGCTTTATTTCTCACTCACATAATAGATCAAAGTTGAGGCTTTTAGCCAGACAGCTGTCCTTTAAGCAGAAATCAAAGGGCCCAGGTCATCCTGAGATCATCACTATTCCACCCAACTGTAAGGAAAGCAAACAGGAAAGACCTTGCCTGGAGAAGTGTTCACAGGCAGGGCCAGAGGTACACATTTCTTTATTACTCACATCCCATTAGCTGACAACCCTCGCCCATTGTGCCCTGTACCAAGAGAGATGTAGACAGAATTCTAAGTCGAGATGACATCTTGCCCCTTAAAAAAAAGCATGTGTAAGAGCTCCTGCAGCGGGACTGTGGTCCAAAACTTGCTCTCATATTTTAATATTGTGAGTTATTTTGTTTTTATTGTATTTGTTGACAGTGTTCCCTAAGTAGCTCAGGAAAGCCTTGAATTGGAGACCCTCCTGCCTCTGCCTTTTGAGGGATGGGTTACAAATGTGGTATGTTACCCTTGTGCTTTTGAGTGTCTAATTCCATTATGCTAATAAAGTATTTTATTTAAGTATTTGAGAGAGAGAGAGAGAGAGAGAGAGAGAGAGAGAGAGAATGTGTGTGTGTCAGAGTGAGATAATTGTCAGTCCAGCATCTCTTGCCAGATGCATGTACCACTTTGTGAATCTGGCTTTTCCTGAATGCTGGGGATTCAAAACCAGGCAAGCAGGCCTTGATAAGCTAGCACCTTAAACTGCTGAGTTATCTTCTCAGCCCTGCATGATTTTTGATAATAATAGACTATTTCATTGGATATATAAAATGCCACATAATCCTTTATATGACACAGAACACAGACTCATGTCATAAGTCTAATTAAGTGCATTTCTTTTTACACAAAAATGAAGAAAACTCTAGAATTTTAGTTCCAGATTAGTTTCAATTGAGAAAGCTATTCTATGTAGAACATTTGGGGGCATTAAGGAAGCCATGCAATTGAAATTCTGAAAATGTAAATTAATTGTCTTTTAAAATGAGACAGGTAAAGCAAGAAAATGAGGTCCCCAGGGTCTGTTTCCATTTAGCTACAGAACTGCAGTAGAAAGTTAAAATGTTTACTGAGGTTAATGGAATAATTATATGGGATTTATCAATACTATTAATATTGCATTTAAAATATAGAGCTTTACTGTGTAGCTTACACAATAAAATAAGGTTTGTCAGAACTGAAAAGGAGTCATACATATTGCACTCTGTAAAAAGGTAACTAACTGCCTTTTTAAAATTAGGAAAGTATTTACAACTCTCTCTTCCAATACATTTTTTTTAGTCTTTTATACAAAAGACTCATCTGTCTTCAAGGTTAGTTCATTTAAGTCGTAGAGGAGAGAAGCAAGTGTCGAATACTAAACCAAACTGCAGCCACAATGCAGAATTCTCAAACAGCACCTGGCAAGGGAAATCCAAGGACTGTTTAAACAGGAACAACAGCAGGTCCCACTTATCACTCTTCTTCCCATCCCTTCTTTTCCTCCTTTCCTTCCTCTTACCCTCACTTCCTTCATCTTTCCTTTCTCTTCTTCCTTTCCATGTTCCTTCCTCTCCTTCCCTCTTCCCTTCCTCCCTCCTCTCCTTTTCTTTTTCTTTCTTTCCTTCTTTCTCTCTCTCATTCTTCTTTCCTTCCTTCCTTTTTCTTCCTTCCCTTTCTTCCTCTTCTCCCTCTCTCTCTCTTCCTCCCTCTCTCTTTCTTTCATTCATTTCAATTCCATTAAGTTTTCTGGTTATTTTCCCAATGGATTATTTGTTCTTTTTTTTTTTTAAGACAGGATATCACCTTGTGGCTAACAGTGGCCTGGAACTCATGATCCTATTGCTTCCGACTACTGAGTTACAGGTTTGCACCACCTTTTCCAGCTTCCAGTGCCTTCTGTATTCAATAAAATAGAGTGAAAGCTACCTGTCTGCCTTCCTCTAGGCAAGAATCTTCTTGCTGGGAATCTCTATGTTTTGATCATGCTTTTTTTTCTCTGCCTTCTGGAGTGCTTTATAATTCACTTTATAGAGCATATAGTAATGCTGGCCAGGCAGTGTGAAGAGAGGAAGTCTCATTCACTATTGGGAATGTAAACAGGCAAAGCCCCTTGAAAATCACTGTGGAATTTTTGCACCAAGCTAAAATGGGAACTACCATAAGACACAGCTGCACTAGCCCTGGGCATATACCCAAAGGATCTATTTCTTAGCACAAAGATAGTTGCACATCCGGATGCATTTCTGCTCTATTCAAATAGCTAAGGAATGGTATCAACCTACATGTCAATCACTTGATGACTAGGTGATGAAGATGTGGTGGATATACACAATAAGGCTTTACTCAGCTCTAAAGAAAATGAAGTTATAAAATTTGAAGGGAAATGAATAATTGGGAAAATATGTAAATGAGGTAATTCAAGTCTGAAAAGAAAAAAAGCCACATGTTCTCTCTCATATATGGATCCAAATATTTAATGTTTGTATGCATGTAAATGAAACTGAAATGGACTGAGTGAAGATAGGACCACGGGAAGGGAAGAAGAGATAATGAGAAGAGAAAAGGAGAGAAGAAAACATGCAGAATGAATCCAGAAAAGAGGCGAAGTTAGGGAGCACAAGGGAGGAGAAGAGAGGGGGAAAGGGAAACCACAATGTCTCAAAACACCATGATGGGATCTATCTCTCTGTGTGCTATTAAATACTTTGTAAGCATGTTAAATAAATTTCTACATCCTCCCAGTTTATGTCTGAATAGTCCTCTAGAAAATCTTCAGGAACAAATATCAGTCATTTCTATTTGCCTAAACTAATGTCTCTTTTTAAATTTCCTTTTATAACATCAGTGGTTTAATACTCGGTTTTAAAAAGCAACTTCATTCAAATATTCAAACTCACTGAATGTAGGAAAGGGGAGCAAAATTGCTTCAGTTGAAAATCACAGGAATATAATTAGTTGATTTTATTATTTTGTAGTGCTGTGGATTGTACCCAGGGCCTCAGTCCAGCTAGGCAAGTATTTTACTACTAAGCAATATCTGAAGTCCAAATTTAATTTTAATTATAAATATTGCAAATATTCTCATACATGCCTTTAACATTTAATGAAATACTATAGTCCTCCTTGCTTTAATTCACAATGTAAAGGGGGAAATTATTTATGTGTTATATAGCCATCAATCAATCTGAGGCTTTAAGCAAGGTCATACTAAGTTATACTGAGTAGGTTATTTCATCAATTTTATTTTTCATAGCACAGAGCCACTTCAGTTTCTAAAGTGCCCACATGTTATAATGATGGGACAAATTGGATCCATAATTCTGCAGAGCACTTCATGATGTTTTTGTATCAGAATGAACTGGGGGACAACAAATAAAAATTTTAAAAAGCCTTATACTCTAGTGACTTGTGAATTTGATGTTAATTATGATTATTCTCTAGGGATTTCAACTCCACTTCTATTCATATTCTATTATTCTATTCTAGTCTAGTCTATCCTATCCTAACCTATCCTATCCTATCCTCTCGCAGAAAAGGAAACAATTATCTAATGAATTTCAATCCTATAAAATTCTTTGCAATACATCTTGTTGAGGAAGACATTATAAATCATTTATAAGCTTCAGATTTAGGCCTGTGAATTCAGAAGCTCTCACAGTTCCTGTTCTGACTAGCCTTGTTACCTCTTCACTACTTAGAAAATTCTAGATGTGAATAAACACAAATAATGACTTAGATTTGACAGCTAGAAGATAGTTCTAAGAGATTTCATGCAGTTTTCACTAGCATTTGACATACATACAACTTGAAGACGGAAAATATAAGAACAAAGTCTGTTTTTAATTCTTGGCAGCTTTGGCTTCTCACCTTTGTCTAGTCAGTTGAAAAAAATGTTCAGGGAATACTTCATGCATGCTGGTTCAGACAAATCTATGCTTTGTAGGTCACATCTTTAAGCTTTATCTGCAGTGTTCCTTGAGTGGTTGATGCTTGTAGTAAACACACAATTGGGCAGCTAATTGTTCCAGCAGGACTCTAATCTAATTGTGCATTCTCTTTCAGTTGCCTCAAGAGTCTTCTAAGCTCTGGTGAATGTGTACAGCAAGCACATCTTTTTTGTCTCACTGGGTACTCTATAGATTGTGTCATACAACTCATCTCTGAACACTTTCCATCCATTCTTACTGTTGCTGTCTGCATAGATGGACAGAGTATTGGCTTGACTGAGAATAAGAAAATAAAGTTAGATATATTTGTTAGATTTAAGCTGTGGCTTTGTAGGGTTCAGAATGAACATCCCCAAATATGTCAGAGTGGGACATTGAATATTCTAAGCAAAATTTCAGAAGCAACTAGTGCAGAAATAACTCTCTAACACCTCTGAAGCAGGTCATGGTGCCCTGTTGGGACAGAGACATTTGCTATTCCCAGAGGGAAGGTAAACTGCACCTTAGAAGAAAGTGAGGAGAGAGAAGTCTGCGCAACCAGCCTTCCCTAAACTTCTCCAGTTTATCGTATGTACTTCATAGTCTTTTTAGGTTCCAACCATGTGCCAATCTTCCTCCAACAGAGATTCAAATGCTCAATACTTATTCAGTCTTCATTTTTTAATGAAGCTTCAGAAAAAATTAACACTAGTCTTGGGAGATAAATTAGCTCCCCTGGCAATAGGATGTTATAAACAGAGAACTGCCACTCCTTGTTTCTGCTTCTGTTTCTGCATATGTGCCCACCATGATGCTATCTTTCCCTTTGTTATGTTGTGAGAGAAAGAAACTTCCCAGAGGCCAGTTAGGTGGGACTATCCAGTATTCACATTTCACCATTCTAATTTATGTGATAAATAAATATCTTTTCTGTAGATAGCACTCAGGCATAAATAATATGATACAGTGGCATAAAACAGACTAAGACAAGGTTTTGTGAATACAGTATAATTATTTGATTATTATAAAGTATTATTGGGCTGGGCAAATGGTTCAATGGTTAAAGGATCTTGCTTTCAAAGTCTGCCAGCACAATTTCAAATCCTTAGTACAAACATAAATCCAGTATCACATGCATTTGGAGTTAGATTGTAGCAGCAAGAGTCCCTAGAGTACACACACTCTCTCTAGAATATACGCACTCTTACTCTCTTTTTCTCTCTCTCTGTCTATGTCTTTCTCTCAATTTCTCAAATTAATCAAATAAATACTTTGATCAGTAGTTCATGCATATTCAATGAGCAGACTTTTTCAAAGTATGTTTATAAATATAAAACTATGATTTGCTTAAACAAGTGGTGTAGCAACAACATGAACTTGCTTGAAATGAATAAAAAGAAAATTTAATCATTTACTCATTACCAACATAATCTACTAATCCACTAATGTAACCAACCAAATTCCTAAACAGGACATTTTTAACCTAAAAGTTGATCATTTGAAGTTAAGATACAAAGGTAACATTTATCCCAAATTACATGAAAAAAAGCCAAAAGTAGAAAGAAATATGATGAGAATAAAAGTACCCATGAAAGATTGACTGTCTGTTATAATTTATGTAATGAAATTAAAAAGTTGAAAGCCAATTTTGAAACATTTCAAAGTAATATCACAGAAATTAATTTGAAGGATACATTTAATGTTTTGAGTTAGAGCCTGTCAAGGCTGCCAAGAATTTTAACTGAGTTAAAAAAGCATTCTGATATATATTGTGTGAATATTGGAGTTTTTAAATACCACAGAATTACCCAAGAAACTATAATACAATCAATTGCCTGGCAGGAATAATGGATTTCAGTTGAAATCATGATGGATGTCAACTGAAATATTTTGATGTATTTAAATAACGAAGTCTATTGTTTGAGAAGCCTGGTTATATGAGATAACTTCTAGAACAATATTTCTGGTTTTAATTCAATTTAGATTTTAACTTTTTAAAAATGGCTATAAATAAGTTTAAACATTATGAGTTCAAAGTGTGTTAAATCTTCACAAATTAAACACCTTTGTGTGTCAATGATAAGAGGGAGTAAGAGAAAGAGAAAGAGAAAGAGGAGAGAGAAAGAGAGAGGGAGAGTGAGAGATGGAGAGAGAGAGAAACATAGATACACTAAAAGCCCTTACCTTCCATTCTCTACTTGGTCCTCCTAATTACTATTCTGACTGCTGGTAGCACAGATTATTACCTTAGCTATTTTTGTACTTTATGGTAGTAGGACAACAAAGACTCTATGAACTTTTTGTGCCTGATTATTTTCACAAAAGTCTGTGTAATTGCTAATTGTTGTGGGTTGATATTTTTTATTGAAGCACTATTTTATTAGATAATCAATTTATAATTTATTACTACCTATTAAATTATCATTTGATAAATTCCAACTTAGTTTGGTGCTGTAAGCATTTCTATAAAAACTCTAATGCATATCTAGTAGAGAATATTTTCTAATATCAATTACTTTTTAAATATGTGCTATAATCATGGGAAACTATACAATGAAATCTGTGTTTGTTTTTATCAAGTAAAACAAAGAAGATTGCAAAAGGCATAATAAAAACTCATACCTGGGCTGGAGAGATGGCTCAGCAGTTAAGGCACTTGCTTCCAGTGCCTAAGGCCCTGGGTTCAATTCCCCAGGACCCACATAAGCCAGACCCTCAAGGTGGTGGCCCTGGTTCTCTCTCTCTCTCTCTCTCTCTCTCTCTCTCTCTCTCTCTCTCTCTCTCTCTCTCTCTCTTTCTCTCTCTCTCTCTCTCTCGCCCCTCTTTCTGTATCTCTCTGCTTGAAAATGAATAAATAAAATATTTAAAAAAAACTCATACCTATTAGATTTTGAAACTCAATCTGTCCTGTCTCAAAGCTTGCTTTAATTTAAGTTTTTGCATTGTTGACCTTCAGACTGGGATTTGATTTCCAGTAGTTAATTGGTTAAATTTGGTAGTGTATTCTTGCCCATGACCTGCCCCTGAAAACAAACCAACAAACAAAAGGAGGGGACTTGCAAGGGAAACATCAAACAGTAGTAATGAAAGGAACCAAAAAAGTGTTTATGACAACCAAGTCATCACTGTAGATAACTTGACATCTGGGAAATATTGCAGACTATGGGATTTGATCTTTTAAAACTGGGGAAACAGGTTTTTTTTTTTAAGTTAACACTCTGAGTAGATGGGTGAGGTTGAATTTTGGAGGTATCCTTACCTTGCGATATACAGGGGTGAAAAACATCCCAGATAAGCCCTTGGAGAAAGAGATGTGAGAATTTGGAAATCCCTAAGTATTTATTTAAATGATTGGAGCCCAAGAGATGTGGGCAGAACTACAAGAGCCCTCACTATAGTCTATCCCTTGCCTAGGGAAAAAAAAATCTCCTTCCTATGTTAAAGCTAACCAATACCATCATTATTTCTTTGTCAAGTACTCAGGTGTGATTTCATTATTCGAAAATATGATGGAAGGATTCAGAAGTGAGAATTGATACCGATGATCCCCACTCTTAAATCTAACTTCTTTCCCCTCAGCCAGACTCTTCACTGTCTGTGTTGCCTTCTCAAAGGGTAAGTGTAGACTTACATTCTTTATGAAATCTGTACCAGAGTAGCAGGCACCTGTGAGGCCGTACTTATAATTATCCATGAGTGGGCATCAATTAATACACCAGTCCAAGGAATATCCTGGCGCATCCACATAACTCCTTCATGTGACACAAATTCCAGGTGATGGTCCAGTTCTAATATCCCAAGATTCACACGTTTGCTTCCCTTTTTCCTAGTCCAGCCAGCAATCTTCCATTAAGACCTCTTCTCTTCGGGGCTATTTCTGGTGCTTATACAACTTTATTGGTTGTTAGGTTGGTTGTTATCAGCTCATGACCAGCAGCCCCAGTGCATACTCCATCAAAGCTCTAGTAAATATCCAAAGCTGCTTTTCTAATTGTTAACAGATCTCTACCACAATCAGTGTTCTTGAGCTTCAGGCTTCAGACGACTCTCATTGCAGGAAAGAGATCACTGTCATTATGAAACCTAACATTCTCTATAGACAAAGTTTCAGGAATATGTGCATGACAATCCAAATCTGTCATAAGAAACCTATCTTTTTGAGTTCCTCAATATACAAATGAAAGCCATGTTTATGTCCCGTTTCCAAAATCAAAATTGCAGATGCAGAATAGCCCCTTATTAATCGGCTCCTTTGATTTAGTGGAAATGTTCTTATATGCTTCAGTTTACTTTCCTAACTTGCTACATCTATACATATGGATTTTCACACTATGGATTTTTTTCTCCCAATCTCCATATGGCATTCAATGTACTTAGCTCTCTCTACTCATTAAGTCCAATTAATATGATGACATTAATTGAGAGATTCGGTAACATATTCTACATGGTTGTTAGATGATCTGGGTTGTTTTTGAGTCTCTATGTGAAGGTTAATAGAGTTAAAACTGTTTGGGGTAACAGTGATATGTACTCTGGGTGACTATAAACTGTGTGTAATCCTCTCTCCTGATTAGCACTAGAGAGAATAAAAAGCACATTTGTGAGATCAATAACTGTGTTTCAAATGACTAAGGCTATATTGATCTGTCCTATCAATTACACATCTGGCACTGCAGCTGCAATTAGAAATAACACCTGCTGAGGTTTACCCACCTTGTTGTTATTTGTCTTACTCTATTTTGTTTCTTCGTTTTGTGTTTTTTTTTCTTGAAGGAGAAGCATCCATTCTGGCTATCTAAACAAAATTAAAATAAATGCCAGCATCCCTGCCACCTTCAGAAGTCTGCCATTGAACAATGAAATCATTTTTAATTTTCTATCTTGGATGAAAGGAGAAAGATTCAGGGGTTTAACTTGAAAATTTCTTACAATTATTACAGCCGCTCCATTTCAGGTTCCATTACTAATAAAACATGGGCATTGTAATTACACATTGATGTCCGAGAAAGACTGCAGGGCCACACCTGAAAACTAGAGGCTGGGAATCACTGGCCTCATGATGAGATAGAGGAGGGTCAGTATTTTCTGTATCCTATATTACCCTGCAATTTTATTTGTGGATATGATGGCATTTTGAGTTGCTTAGCACAGGGTCAATTAAGTTCCTGCACCCAATAGCTTTCATGTTAGGAAGAGGTTCTGCTACTCTCTATGGGTCCTTTTGAGGAAAGATTGTGGGATTTGCTATTGTTCATGCAAAACTTTATTTTACAGAGTATTCAAGAGGAAGCTGCTTCTTCTGCAATGGATTCCTGGGATTTTATGTAAAAGGCATGATTTTTGCATTAGATAGCTGTGTGTAGGTCTTTGTATTGTGTGTTTGTGTGTTGTCTTTAGTTTTATTATACAACTAAAGGAATATTCTTAGGAAACCATAGTCCAACAGCGAAAACTCCATAAGCTTAAAAAAATTATTCTGTAGATTGTCCTCAGATGATACTGGAGCTCCAGGTGGTGCTTGGGTAATTTTATAAGTCCTTAAAGTGAAAACCCAACTCAGTCATCTCCAGAGGAATACTTATAATTCTGCTTGGAAAGTGCTGCTTTGAGCTGCTGAGTTTTAGTCAGTCATTACGCAGCAATACATAACAAAAGACTATAATAGTATCTCCCCCTCTGTGCCACACTGAAGCCCAATCACAGTTCTTGATGTGGATGTTTTAAGGGACCAGGAAATAGCTCTACAAGAGAAAAGCATAAATGTATAAGACACCTGCTGAAGCTTAGTGGGGTTTTTGAATGGTTTCTAGGAAAGTATTACTATGATTGCCTGGTAAGAAGGGTGGACCACTCTGTTAAATGAGGGGTTACTAGGAAATATGGGGGTTCAAGGATATCCAGTTATATTAAGTAAGATCTTAAGACCTCACACTTTTCGTTATAAAGGACTATAAATTCAGGGCTCTAACTTTAGTTGAGAAGACTTTCCAGGGTATAAGTTTCATCTTCAGAAGTTATTATACTTATATTCCAGGTCAAATTTTCTGCAAGCAGTGTCATATGGTGACAGGAAATGAACATGTATTTGATAGTGTCACAGAGGTTTGCAGTCTGCAGAGTCATGGTCTGAGTTGAGACTGACATGAATACATTTTACTGTTAACTTTTTCTTTATGACTTAATGACTCAATAGCTCCATATTTTTCACTGGTTTTATTCCAACCTCATTGGAGATATTGCACCAATCTCTTCTTTTCATTCTCTTATTATTCTAATTCACCACAGGTGAAAGTCTTGGTTGTTGGGTATCAATGATATGCTTGTCACCATAACGGTGTCAGAGTATCTAGTCATGAAATGATTGAATTGGAGAATTAAATAGTGAGATATTTCAATAAATATGAGTAATGGAGTAAGGCATTGAGATGAGAGTCATTGTGGAAAGAGCCAATGAAGGGTGCAGTAGGAAACACATTTGTCTCTGTAGGCAACTGGAACAAATTGCTTAGAGAAAATTCAGTCATCATGACTGAAGAAATTGGAATATTTATATACCAACTCATTTAGGATATAAAAACACATATTGGTAGAGAGATGTTTGGGGGAGCAACTAGTTCTCTGTGATGTCAACAATCAGGGACTTACAGGCAAAAAGATTCCAATACTAACAGAGTTCTGCATTAGTGTGCCAAAATGGTTGAGGCAGTAAAGATGCAAGCTGAGTAATAGTAGCTACTGGTATGTTATGCTATTGCTCTTTTCCAAAACAATCTATGTTATCATAGTAATGAAGGGTGTTGCGGTCAGCTTTCTAGTTGCTGCGCAGAAGAACCCAAACAAAAGCGGCTTGTGGAGGAATGGGTTTATTTGGCTTACGGACTCGAGGGGAGACTCCATCCTGGCAGGGAAAACGATGGCATGAGCAGAGGGCTGGACATCACCTCTGCCACAGCACTGCAGACAGTGGCAGGAAGGTGTGCCAAATACTGGCAATAGGGAGCTGGCTTATAACCCCCATAAGCCCGCCCCAACAACACAGTTCTAGTGAGGTTCTAATTCCCAAATTGCCATCAGCTGAGGATCGATCTATCAGAACACATTCAATTGTTTGTGGGGGACACCTGTATCAAACCATGACAAAGGGGAAATAAGAAAATTACTGTCAAGGGTACACAGAATATGTAGTGATGTTCTTGGAAATTCCTGTTAGCAAAGTAACCAAATTCTTGCTTGTCCCTACAGCCCAAAGCAGTTTGAACTATGAGAGAAAACTCTCTTAAAGAGAAAGACACAGAAGACTGATGATCAAGCATATTTGAATTTGGTGCATAGTAGATGTTCAGGAAATATTTGTTGAATAAATGGATCTTAACATTAATCACATGGGGTTCCTTCTGTGATAGACACGCTACATGTAAGACATGAATAAGTCTTAAGTCAATCAGTAACAGATAATAATGTCTCAGTTAGACAATGCAAGCCAAGCTCAGAATTCAACTAATTCTATTTTACAGAAACAATGGAAGAGGCAAATGAAAAAGGATGCAAGAGAAAGAGGAAAAGAAGAAAACTAATACTATTTGAACTAAAACTGAGATTTTCAGTTGCATTATTTGCAGTATTCAAATACAGCAGATGTTGGAAAAGAATGGGCGTGTTAATATTTTAGCTGAGAAATTATTGTTATCATCTTCTGAATCAACTTGCTACTATATTAGAATGTGGAATATTTCTTTCATAGGCAGCTGCTAACACTCTTGAGAGATTATATTATTAGTGGAAAATCATTTATAGAACCCAATGCTTCTGATTCTCAAAGAGGAATTCTTTTAAACATCACCAATTAGAGATTTAATTATTGGCCTAAATTCACCATTGCAGTGGTATTAAAGGTTTATATCTTTATGGAACATTAATAATCTGTGACTATGTAAAGGTGGGGCTGGGAGATAAAAGCGAAAAATCTTTCCATTTCATTTGTGCACCTGCTTTACAAGGTTTCAATTAGATTTTTCTTTTTACCCCTGCAAGGAGCTATTAACTGTATTGCATTAATTATGGCTCAATACAGACATGGTTATGGCAGCCAAAATAATGAAATTACAGTCATAGCATTTGTAAAGGCTTGGGTTGTCTCATTCTTCTGTGTACCCACAGAGTAGAAGCATGGCTCTATATACAATGTCTTCAAAGGAAGTGTGACTGTAGGTCTTTTATCAGCTGTCTGGAAAGGAGAAGAAAGGAAAAAAAAGATGAAGCCATAAAACATTTCTGCTTAATCAAGTACATGATTGGATGTGGTATATTATACTTAAAATGAAAGATTCATTAGTCTGTTGAATATAATTGGATACATATGCATGCATTCTTAAATTTATCTTTAATTATTTGTATATATGCACATGTACTTGTATGTCCATGAGTGTGCTTAGAATGGAAAAGTCCATTCGCTGAATATACGTAGTTTTATATATATACATATATACATATATATATATTTATATATATATATATATACCTGTGTTTATGTGTGTGGATGATTATGAGTATAGCCAGGAAGAAAGGGATGAAATCCTTTTGTATTATCAGCTAAAAGAACCTTCCCAGATCATAATATAGCATTGTGAAAATAGAATGGGTTGCTACAGTCATTTACTATTTCCTTTTATGTTTGTAATTCAAACATGAATTGAATGGCTTCCCTGAAAAATATATCATGCCAACAATACAACATTAGATGAAGGCAATCTTCAGTGCAAACTTTTACATTATTTTTTTTAAAAAATCTAATGTCTAAAGGAAAGAAAAGGCAGGGATAAGAATCTTATCTCTCTTTATAAGGTTAGTGTTTTTGAAGAGAAGAACTGCCACAGCATTTTCTAAATCCAAGGAATAGACTTCTCCAGAATTTTCTGTATCTCACACTATTGTCTAAAAACATAATGGAATTTTAAATGTGATCTGGATCCAGGAGGCAACTAATAAATCAGAAGCACTTGCAAACAGAAGTGAGATAAAAAATCTTACATTTGATGAAATAAAACTTAAAAAGTAATGTAGAGTCAAATAAGAGTTGTATTATGGAAGAGACAGAAAAAACACATTTAAATCAACAATTCAAGGGAATGATATCTACAAAAAATATCCATAGAATGTTATATCTAAAGCATGAGTTCATTAAGAACTCAGTGTTTAATTAAAATCAGCACATTTTCTGAAAGGTCAAACCAAATATTTTTCTGGGCAACTACAGGAGATTGGCAATTCAGCTGAGATAATCAAACCAGATGAGAAGACAAGTGATGACCTGTAAAGACTTTTCCAGGTCTTATACTTTGTCATCAAACTCACATGATCTCGTTTTGAAAGACTGTTATCTGAAAAATATTTGTAAGTATTAAATATTACAACTATTCTCTGATTGGATTTGAGACCCTGCTCCATACTGAAAATCTAGTCAAAAGCCTGTAGCTGGGTGGCTATAGAAGGAAAGCTACTTCTGTTGTTTAGCTAAATGCATACATTGTGTTTACCATATTACACCCTAAAATATTTATGTTTATGCACATTGATTTTTTTTTTACTCTCACCTTTGGCTGGAGAAGCATCTCTTTTCAGATGACGGTGGTTACTGGGAAGGCTCAAAGCTCATCAAATTGCTGAGAAGACACAACAGTTGAGTGTTCAGCATTGAGACATCTTCACACTTTCAAGGTCTCAGGCTCCAAAGTGAAAGAGGTGGAAGAATGACTGGAAGAGCCAAAGGATAAGGAGAAATGCTTTGGAATGCTCCCTTCTAGATACAACGTGATCACTGCATCCATGACCTCACCGTAGCTATCATTACCTGCAAAAGACCTGCATAATATTTTACCCAGATGATGATGGAGGGGAAAAAAACAAAAGAGCAAAATACAATGGAGGAGGGAATAATTGGAAAGAAGAGGAGTTTCAATGGAAGAGAGACACAGATGTGGGACAAAGGAGGGTGGTGGTGGGGGGAATTATGTAAATTATCCCTTCGTGAGTGAGATATATGCCTAGCAGGAAAATTAAAAATGGATTCCAAAGAAAAATTCACTTCAGAGAAATGCAGACTTTTAGATGACATAGAACGAATGTGACAGGAAACACAAAGCGAAATGTGTTTTTAGGATTCAAAGACAAATACATGGGATCTGTAAAGGATGAAAAGATCACGTTGGCTTTTGAACTGCCTAGCACAGATTGAGGGGCCTATGAGAAAGAGGTTTGGGAAAGTATACTAAGAGAACCTTGGAGGTCAGGGCCTTGGTCCCCCATCTACAATAGTATCAAAGGTCCGATATCACATCCAATCAGAATGGTTTTCAATTACTTGGCTATGCTGTAGATCTTTTTATTCTTTTTAAAATGAAAATTTACCATATACCATATGGCTAAATGAAAATCCCTTCAGAGTTCGATTTCAGTTTTTCCATACATTTTGTGGTTTATCTTATTTTATTATTTCCTTTTATTCTTGGTGTGAGGAGGAAGTTGAAAAACAATGTTGTAACTGTACAAAGACTAGTCAAAGACTAGCCATAGAAAACTGACTTCAGAGACCTGTTGGGAAGACATGTAAAACTCCTTGGGTTTACATTTTCTTTTTTTTTAATATTTTATTTATTCTTTTTCAAGCAGGGAGATACAGAGATACATAGAGAGAAAAAGAGAGAAACAGAGAGAGAGAGAGAGAGAGAGAGAGAGAAAGAGAGAGAGGGCACCAGGGCCACCACCTTGTGGGTCTGGCATATGTGGGTACTGGGGAATTGAACCAGGGGCCTTAGGCACTAGAGGCAGTGCCTTAACCCCTGAGCCATCTCTCCAGCCCTTTTTTTAAAAAAAAAAATTATAGTATTTTTATTTTTTATAAATATTTTGTTTTATTCATTTTTCAAGCAGAGAGATACAGAGGGAGAGAGAAAGAGAGATAGAGATGGATAGAGAGAGCACCAGGACCACCTTGTGGGTCTGGCTTATGTGGGTCCTGGAGAATTGAACCAGGGGTCTTAGGCACTGGAGGAAAGTGCCTTAACCTCTGAGCCATCTCTCCAGCCCTACATTTTCTTAATTAAAAAAAAGAACTGTTTCTTATTCATATCACTCACCACAAAGTGCATCAAAACAAGCACTCAAGAAATGTGTAATAATAATTCATAATTTATTTCCTAAGTTTTGTTTCTTTTCTATTTTTGAAATGGAGCAGTAATACTTCCCAAACTTATAAAAATGAAGTTTGAGGTTGAACAAAACTCTAGATAGAGATTAAAACCTGACAGATAATAAATCCTCAATCATTAATTCAGCGGTAACTCTGACTGCCTGTACAGTTGAACTATATAACAAAATATTTTGTCATTTTGGTAGAGAAAAACTATTTTGTGTGTTGGTTTGGTTTGAGACAGGGTCTCAATATGTAGCCAAGGGTAGTATTAAACTTGTGATCCTCATATCTCAGCCTCTCCAGTATTGAGTTTAAAGTGTATACTGCCACTGATTTTAAAAGGAAGTATCACACACACACACACACACACACACAAATGAAAATAAAACTGTCATGAATTTTTCTTACTCTCAAATAACAACACACTTGGGCCAGGAAGACCGGGCTGAGTACTAGGATATCCAGGATCCCTTGCCACAAGGACTAATCCAGACAGCCCACGGAGGAGGATATCCAACTGATCAGGGATGGGGCGGGGGGGGGGGGGAATTGGGGAATTAGGGATAACAACGCATTGTTTGCCCACTAAATAATGTAACTCATTATGGACAATAAATATATATTTTAAAAAAATACTATTTTACCTCCAGATTTTCAAACAAGGAAAGGCATCCCACTTCCTTGCTCTTTTACATTATCATATTATTTTAACTGAACTACTCACTGTCTTTAGTAGATTTTGAACCTGCACTCAAGCACTGGGATCTTACTTATCCCATCTGTCAATTCTCAGTGTGACCTTCAAGTGCCTTTGAGAATTGTATTAGGACAAGCTAGCATCTTCGAAGTCTCTTTGTAAGGATTGTCTTTATCTGCTTGTTATATAAAATACTATTTGTAACTAAGCGATCCTGTTTTTCTTCCCTGGTAGCACTTTGAAGAAGCCCAACATTGCAACACGGTAACTTGCCCTTTGACTGTCTTATTACCCAGTATGGGGTGATGGCTTGAACCTCCATATCAGCAATAGCTCTCCACTGACACAAATTCCAGCACCAGCAATAATTGCCCCAGAGAACAAAGCAGGAGAACCTGTGCCTTCCAAACCCAGTTTTATACATGAGATCATCCTGAACTTGTTTATAAGCTTTTAGCAAGAGACAGTCTTTCATTTTTATTAAAGATATATTTAAATATTCCTTTGCTGGTTTCATGTAAAGGAATAAAAATCATTACTTATAGTTCTTAGTAGTATTTAAGTATAGTAATTTTGCATACCAATAGGAACAAGTGTGACTTGTAGCCTGGCTGCACAGGTCTAGTTCCAATTCACCAGACCACATACTCCTAGGCAGTCAACGGTCATACTGTTCCTTTTGGAAGTCTCTCTCTCTCTCTCTTTCTCTCTCTCTCTCTCTCTCTCTCTCTCAACAGACCTGCTTTTCATCTTTGTCATATACCCTCTACTGGCATTCTAACTAAAGACCTTGTAGCTAACTTTAACTGGGCAAGAGAGACTACTTGATTCTAAAAATTCTGTGTCCACAACTCTAAACAAATAAATATTATTTTAGAAAAAAATTACATTATGCAGCTAGAGGACCTATGTAGATATAGGGAATACAGAGAAGTTTAAAAACAAAATAAATGTTTTGTTTTGTTTTTACCATTTTTTCATGTCTCAAATGCTGACTCATCTGCATGCCTTCTCTTCTCAGAATTGGTCCCCACATCTACACACAAGATGATAAAATAGTATTCTTTGGACTTCTTGGAAAATACAATATTCTCCTACCAGATCTCAGCTTGACCCTGTTCATGAAACTCCTCCTTGAGTTGGGAAAGTGGTATCTGAGTCCTTAATCATTCAAATTTCTCTGTCATGTATTACACTGAAGAGTCTCAAAGGCATCCAATCAGCTTTCAAATCCCAATATAATAACTTCCTGGTATTGATTCTGGATGTACAGCTGCACCCTGCTTCTGCAAATCTCTTGTGTTATTGATTGTGAACTGACAATGTGATCCATGCTAGCCTCGTATCAATCTTTATTATAATCTGTCTAAATTTTTCTCCTGATTTTGTTACTGTGCTAAGAGAAATCATTGTCAACCATTCCAAGGAATTTTAAAGAAATACTTCTACATAAAAGTTAAAGGGAAACTATGTCTAAAGTCTTCTACTAAATATTTGAAAATGAACTTTGTACTAAGGTTATAGTGTAACACTAGCAGTTGTGTATTTTATGTTACAAGGACATGTCACCAAGTTGGTTTTAGATCCTTTTGAATTTTTAGTATATATTTAAAGGCACATTCCAATAAAACTTGCCAAAATATCTCATTGATTGAAGCATACCCATTGGATTATTTCCTTTTAATTTCAGTACAAACTTTTTTTCCATAAAGAGAAAAAAACATTTATTTTTTATCAATAATAATATCTCTTGTTTGAAAATTCATAACTAAACTAAAACCAAACTCAGTCTCCCCACACCACAAAAGCAGAATATTTTTTCTTAACTTGAAATAAACCTACTGTTTGATAGATGACATTGTTTAAACAATTGGATGTTTAAGGACTCTTTCTATTATGTTCCTTAAGACAGCCCTTAAAGGGTCTAGGGAGATGGCTCAGTAGTAAAATATTCTGGTTTGTAAAGAATGCTGGTGAAGGGTTTGATTCACCAGTACCCAGGTAAAGACAGATGCACAAAGTGATGCATGCATTGAGAGGTTGTTTATAGTGGATAGAGGCCCTGGAGTGCCCACATTCTCTCCATCTCAGTCTCTGTTTCTCTCAAATTAATATTTCTTTTAAAAATATAGCCTTTGTTTCTATACACTCAATACACAGAAAAGTTATATTAACAAAATGATCCATTAATGTTTTCTGAATCACTGAACTATATGGAACTTAAACTAATTTTTAGAAAAATTGATCCATTGATTGATAACTCCTTTAGATACAAATGACTTTCTCAAAATCACATGATGACATTAAATGAGATTTATGACTAGAAAAGGTAGTGAATGCTTCTAACAGATTCTGTAAGAACTTTGTATTCTTATGTCAGATTTTTAAGTTAAGTAAATTATTTACTGTATAGTCCATTTTGTATTTGTTTAATGATTTCCTTTTTTATTTCCAGTTATTTGGAGCATAACTAGCTGGTGGAACATACCTGTAATCCTAGCACTCAGGAAGTGAAGGCAGGAATATAACAAATTCACTGCCAACCAGGAATAATCTCCCTGGAGCTTGCTAGATATAAAGCCGAGTCTTGTGTTTCTAATGTGTTTAAATAAACTTTTTAAAATACAATATTTATGGATTCAGGAAATAAAACTATTATTTTAAAACACAATGTAACAAATATCCATGTGGCCTGCTTTGATAGTGTTTTGGGTCTCTATTGTATATATGTGATGTAGGTGGGTTGGGTCTATATTGCATACCTGCTATTCCAAACAGACTTTCAGCATCATTACTCACCTTTTATTTTCAAAAAGAGGGTGCCTCCATATTTATAAAGTAAATCCTATATAATATTATAGTTTTGGGGAAATTTTATTTGATTAGCTTCATGTTGCAACATCTACTATCCTAGTCAGCTACACACAACTGGAATGAATCTCCAAACCAGGCAGTTTCTGGGAGGATGGATATACTGAAGCTATAGATTCAGGGGAAGTTCCATAATGGTGAAAGAGGTTGGCTACCTTTCACAGGTCTAAGCAAAAACAGAGAGAAGCCATCACCAATTGTTACTTGATGACACCCAACAAAACAGGAAAGGGGAAGATAAATTTTCTCCCCCTTTATATAGCCTTAGGGTGGGGACTTGAAACCATATCCCCAATTTGTTGGCTTCATGAGTCTCTGGAATTTCCTTCCTGCACTGCCCTCCCAGGAAGGGATGTTCATTTCTAGTTTCCTTGAGCTTCCTTACATCCTGCCCCCAACTGAGAGGACTGCCTTCCTGTGAACATCCTCAGAGACCCACCCAAGATTCCAACAAAGGACAAGTTGAAAACAAAATCTAACCATCGCACATACCTTTTGTGTGTTTATTATTATTATTATTATTATCCATAATTAAATACATTTAATGAACAGATAATGAGATGATATTCCCATTTCCCCAATTTCCATCCTCCCTGTCCCCAATCATCTGAATATCCTCCTCCATGGGCAGTCTGGATCAGTCCATGGAGTAGGGGGTTATGGATAGCCTAGGAGTCAACCTGATTCCACCCTCTTTGGATGTTGTTACTGAGAGGGGCCATGTCTCTGGATATTCTCCTCCACCATGGCTCTTACAATCTTTTGGCCCCTCTTCTGCTCAGTTCCCTGAGTCATGGTGGGTGAGTTTTACATCAGCTTTATTGTTGAGATTTTAAGTGTCTCTGTAATTCTGCTTTAGGTTGTGTTGAGAATCGCTGGTATCTGTCTGGCTTATCCTGTGTTGACTGAATGGCTGTGGTTAAAGGTCTCATGTTTATCCCACTACTCTCTGTTGGGTTCTATATGGCTCCTTCATGGAAGATCTGGTGTGGCTCCTCTCTTGTCAGGATGTCGGCTTATCGGCCTTCAGGTCATTGTTAGGGTTGGAGGATATATAGCTCTCTCTTGCTGCATTCTGAAAGATACAAAAGGAATCTCTATCAGAGAGTGAGATCAGTATAGGTTAATTGAGATATACATTTCTGATTTAGCTAGATTCTAATATTAGTAGCCTCTTTGTATGTCACTCATGTAGTGTATTTCTCTTTGGAGGCCTAAGATATTGGTTCCCAGTGTATCTTGTCCTGAGTCCCAGGTTCCGGTTACGGGCTCCCTGTCACTGAGTGAATTTCTTGGCCTAATTAAAAGCTGTTGATTGCCTCCCCCAGGCTATTGGTCCTCCATTGCACAGTTTCTTCTTTCATGCTTCACTGTTCTCTCCAAGTAGGCAGTGTTTTCAGCCTACTCCTGGGGGCAGACTTCGATTCATGTCAGTGGTCTCTGTTTACTCCAGCTATCGTTGACCAGCTTCCCCTGGCAGCTTATGCAGAGCCTTCCAGCACTGCACTAACTACCATTTGGGGGCTGATAACCATTTTGGACCTCACAGTGTCTCTCAAAGCTGATAGATGGCTTTCTGTGGTTTCTTCAGCAACAGGATCTTGCCTCAATCCTGGGGTGGGTATTCAAGAGCATTGACAGAATCCTGTCTTGTTTTTGGCACCTCATGGTTCACTTTGGTCAGAAACACAGTGAAGGAAGGAGCAGGTGACCGTAACTAGGAGTTGCCAGACTGATTGATTTTTCAAAGGCTTAGACTCTCTCCACTTCTATTTATAGCCCCTCTTGCCAGATGACACCCACTACTTGCTCATTATGTTGAAGTGTGCACATGAGGATTTTGTGCTTTTGGACTGCTTATGGCTTAGCTTCCTGCTTAAGTCATCCCCTCCCCCCCCATCGCTTACCCCCTCTTTCACAAACTCTCACTTTTCCTGCCTGGTCTGTGTAGAGTTTACAGTCAACCTGGTTAGGAACAGCATGTGAGGGAGAATATGTGGCATTTGACACTCTGTTCTTTTGAGTTTGCTTAGTAAGATATGCTTCAAGTCAGACCATTTTTCTCTAAATTTTGATGTCATTTTTCCTTTCAGCTGAGTAAAATTCCATCATGTAAATATACCACAGTTTTGTATTCCATTCCTCTATGGATGGGTATTTGGGTTGATTCCAATTCTTGGCTATTATGAATTGAGCTGCTATAAACATACTTGACCTATCCCGAGATATGACATCTTGTGGGTAGATGCCTAGTAGAGGGATAGCTGGGTCCATTGGTAGCTTTATGCCCATTCTGTTGAGGAGTCTTCACAGTGTTTTCCAAAGTGGTTGAACAAGTTTGCAATCCCACCAGCAATGAATGAGGGTTCCTTTTTCCCACATCCTCTCTAGCACCTGTTCATGCTGGTTTTCTTTATGATTGCCATTCTGACTGGAGCAAAGTGATATCTCATTGTGGTTTTGATTTGCATTTCTCTGATGCTTAAGGATGCTGAACGCACCTTTCTCAGGTGCGTAAAGGCCATTTGTGTTTCCTGCTCTGTGAATTCTCTGTTGAGATTGGTGCCCCATTTTGTTATAGGGCAGTTTGAGTTTTTGCTATTAATTTTTTTGAGCTCTCTGTAAATTCTGGAGATTAGTCCTTTGTCTGAGTTATTGCTGTCAAAAGATCATCTCCCAGTTTGATGGGGGTCTATTGGATCTGAGTATGTATTTTTGTCTATACAGAAGCTTTTGAGCCTGATCAGGTCCCATTGGTTAAGTGATTGTTGCATTTCCTGGGCTGCTGGAGATTTGCTCAGGAAATTTTTCCCTACTCCTATTTCATGTAGAGTTCCTCCTATTTTTTTCTTCCAGGGTGCTCAGGGTTACAGGATTTATATTGAGGTCTCTGATTCATTTGGAGTTGATTTTTGTGTATGGTAAAAGGAGTGGGTCTAGTTTCAGTTTTTTTTACACGTGTTTGTCCAATTTCCAGCACCATTTGTTGAAGATGCTGTCTTTAGCCCAGCATACATTGTTGGCACCCTTGTCAAAGACCAAGTAACTGAAGTTACTTGCGTTAAATGCTGAGTCTTCAATTCTATTCCACTGGTTGGTCTGTCTGTTTTTCTGCCAATACCATGATGTTTTAGTTACTATAGCTTTGTAGTATGTTTTAAAGTCAGGCTTGGTGATACCTTATGGGCAAGGTTTTTTTGTTGTTTTTTTGTTTGTTTGTTTGTTTTTACTTAGAATAGTTTTAGCTATTAAAAGTCTTTTTTTTTCTTCCAAATAAATTTTGAGATTATTTTTTTCTATGTCTGGGAAGAAAGAGGGGCTGGGATTTTTATTGGCATGACATAGAATCTGTACATCACTTTTGGTAGGATTGCCATATTTACTTTCTTGATTCTATCCATGAGCATGGAATGTCTTTCCATTTTATCACATCCTCCTCTATTTCCTTCTTGAGTGTTTCAATGTTTTCCTTATATAAGTCTTTCATACCCTTGGTTAGTGATATTCCAAGTTATTTGATTTTCTTTGAGGTTATAGAAAACAGGACAGTTTCTCTGATTTTATTTCTGAATGTTTGTCTTTTGCCTATAGAAAGGCTACTGATTTTTGTGTGTTAATTTTGTATTCTGCCAGTCTGCTGAAGGCATTGTTCACCTTCAGGAGTTACTGATGCTATTCTTTGGGTCTGATATATATATATATATATATATATATATATATATGGTCATATAGTCTGCAAAAATGGATAGTTTAATTTCTTCCTTTCTGATTTGTATCCGCTTTATGCTATTCTCATCTCTTATTGCTTGGGCTACAACTTCAAGCACTATGTTGAAGAAAAGTGGTGAGAGTGGACACCCCTGTCTTGTTCCTGATTTAAGTGGGAACTCCTTGAGCCATTCCCCATTGAGACTGATTTGTGCTTTAGGGGAATCTCTATATTGTCTTTATGATGTTGAGGTATGGGCCATCTATGTCTATTTTTTCCAGTGTTTTTAACATGAAGTGGGGTTGAATCTTGTCAAAGGCCTTCTCCGTATCTATTGAGATGACCATTTGGTTTTTATGGTTGAGTCAATTAATGTGGTGAATTCCATTTATCGAATTGCATAAGTTGAACCATCCCTGCATTCCTGGAATGAAGCCAATTTGGTAAAGGGTGAATAATATTTTTGATGTGGCATTGTATCTGGTTTGTGAGGATTTTTTTTCAGGATTTTTGCACCTAAATTCATCAGGGATATGGGTGTGTAGTTTTCTTTTCTTGTTGCATCCTTGCCTGATTTGGGAACTGGGTGATGGTAGCTTCATAGAAGGTGTTTGGGAGCCTACCCTCTTTTTCTCTGCCCCTAAAAAGCTTCAGAAAGAGTGGTATCAATTCTATGATGAAGGTTTGTAGAATTCAGCTGAGAAACCATCCAGTCCTGTGCTTTTCCATTTGGGGAGTTTTTTTTTTTTTTTTTTTTTTTTTTTTTAATTACAGATTCAATTTCTGTGGTTGTGATAGGTTTATTTAGCAAGTTTTTCTGCTCTGGGCTGAGATTTGGTAGTTGGTAGGTGTTCAAAAATTCATTTATTTCTTCCAGATTCTCTAATTTTCTGGAGAAGAGATTTTGGAACTATGACCTGATGATACTTCCAATCTCTTCAGGGGCCTTTGTGACTTCTTCCTCGTCATTTCTGATTTTGTTGATTTTTTTCTGTTCTTTGTTTGATTAGATTTGCCAGTGGTTTGTCAGTCTTATTGACTTTTTCAAAAAACCAACTCCTTCTCTATTTTTAAATTGTTTTCTTCATTTTCAATTCATTAATCTCAGCTCTGATTTTAATTATTTCTTTGCGTCTTGAGCTCCTAGGCTTGGACTTTTCCATCTTTTCTAGTGACCTTAGGTGGGAGGACAGGTGGTTGATTTGAAACCTCTCTGTCTTTATTATGAAGGCATTCAGTGCAATGAATTTACCCCTTAGGACAGCCTTCCTTGTTTCAGACAAGTTCTGATAGTTTGTGTCCTCATTATTATTTGTTACTAGGAAATTCTGAATTTCCTGTCTGATGTCTTGTTTGACCCATTCATTGTTCAGGAAGAAATTGTTTAGATGGCTGTATCTGTTGACATTTTTGGATCTTCTCCTATTGTTGATTTCTAGCTTTAATGAGTTGTAGTCTGATATGATGTGGAGATTACCTTGATCATCTTAATTTTGTTAAGGGAAGATTAATGACCAAGTTCTTTGTCAATTTTGGAGAAAGTTCCATACACTGCTGAGAATAATGTACAATCTGAGTCCTTGTGGTGGAATGTTCTATAAATGTCTGTTATCCTTAGCTTGTCTATGATGCTATTGAGCAATGTTATTTCCCTTCTTGACTTTTGTTTGGAAGATCTGTCTAGGGATGACAGTTGAGTGCTAAAGTCTCCTACTATAATGGTGCTGGCATCTATATCTGTTTTGTTTTTGAGTAATTTATGCTTTATGAACTGAGGGACACTTGAATTTGGTGCGTAAATATTTAATATAGTGATATCTTCTTGTTGGATTGTTCCCTTGATGAGTAGGAAGTAGCCATTACTGCCCCTTTTAATTGATTTCAGTTTAAAGTCTATTTTGTTGGATATTAGAGTAGCTACAGTTGCTTTTTTATTGTTCCCACATGCCTGGAAAATTTTTTCTATCCATTTACCCCAGCATACTACATGACTTATAGGGAAGTCAGTCAGAGTCTCTAGAACACTACATGATTTGCAAGAAGCTCATTCAGAGTCTCCAGCACACTACATGACTTGTAAAAGCTAAATCAGTCTCTTGCACACTGCATGACTTTGCAAGAAACTCAATCAGAATCTCCAGAATACTTCATAACTTGCAAGGAGCTCAATCATAGTCTTACAGGGAGCTCATTCAGAGTCTCCAGCCCACTGCATGACTTGCAGGCAGCTCAATTGGAGAATCCCTCTCCAAGCAGTTTTCTTGTCTTTTTATTTAGCTGTTAGGCAGTGATTTGAAACCCTTTCCAGACTTGTTGACTTCCTGAGTCTCTGGAATTTCTTTCCTGCCCCATCCAGGAAGTAATGCTTCAGTTTGGAATTAGTATAATATTGGGGAGTGGTTCTGTGATCTTTAAGTTTTAGGTCTCCCAGATTTGACATCCTGAATTAGATCCTCCTTATTCTCTAGAGGAGAGATTATTTCAATTCTATGGAATATTTTATGTAACAACTAGATAAGCTACCCTTCCTTCTACCATGATAATTACATCATCATTTATAAATAACTACAGTAATTATTAAGTTGAAAACACTGGAAAAAGTTTAAATTGATTAAAACACATGCCAATATTTCCCCCTCAGACACAAAAGAAAAGACATTATCAAAAATTTTGAAGTTATATCATATGAAATTTTAAATAATATTAGTTTTCATGTTTATAAATGTACAATATAAGAAAAGAGAAAAATTGTTTAGTTCCTTTTATGAATCTAACATGTTTTAATATTTTTGCCATTATCCCTCAACAGCCCAGGCTGGCCTCTAAATCATAACTTTCCTATCTTGGCCTCCTGCCTGCTAAAATTATCCTTACTATGAGATATGTATATGTAGTGCTGTTTGTGGAGTAAAAAGGGAGAGAAAATACCTGAGTATAGAGAACTCAAAAGTTTTACAACAGAAAATTTCTACCACTCACAGTGATACAGGATTTTTCGTGGTTCAGGAAGGGCAATCTCCCAAAATTATGAACCCAAATTTGAGTCCCTATATTATTTTTTAAAAAGAAAAAAAATAACAGACTCAAGAAGAATAAATTATAAATTATTGAGTTTGTTTCAGGAGAAATCACACATTTTATGTTTATTTGAAGAAAATTGAAGTCTAGGAAATGTCTGGAGCAGAGCCAAGCACTTGGAATATAGGGAATGCTAAGCCCATAGCTAACTTAGCCTGACAATCGCCATGATAACCTGGGCTGAAATTTACTGGAATGAGGAACAAGGGTTACAGATGGCTAATCTTACCTAACAAGATGAGCAGGTGTTTGCATCAAGAGACAAAATATTTCTTTTGAGGGATGGGTCCTGGAATTTATCTAATCCCACCCCCAAGATATGAGTGAAAGGGAATGGGCCAGAATATGTACCCCCAAGGGCTGTGGAAAATTACTGTGTAACCCATGCTTGCTATTAAAAGAAAAGAATATAAAAGTCCCTAGAGCTCTATGCTCAGGGTCCATGTTGAAACCCGCTATGCTTGGCAGATGCTTGGACCCTAGCTAGCTGTAAATAAACCTCACTGTGTGACTTGCATTATTGTGTGTGTCCTCTGTCCTTCTGAGGGGTGGTCAACCTCGGACCCTAACAGGAACATGCACAGCATATTTCATGAGGTTCATTTAATAGAAATGGAGGTCTAAAGAGTGTGGAGAAGCACAAGTATCTGGAAGATTGAGCCTAGGAGCTTCTGTAAGGAGATTTAAAGAAACATACATTCATGTAGAGAGCATAGCATCTGCCCTGAGCCTCCCATGGAAGAAAGTTAAGAGACAAATTGGAGAAGATTTAAGGAAAAATAGGAGATACCAAAGCAGATACCAGGAAGTTCTGATGAGAAATAGATAGGAAAGATACTTACACCTTTGTTTACCCTGTTTACAGAATTTACACAATTATCAGGCCCAGAGTTGAGAGGAAATACCCACATAGTACATCTAGAGTTGTGATGACTAAGTTTGTTTTCAACCTGACATTTTTTAGTAATCTTGGGTGGGTCTCTGAGGATATTCATAGGAAGGCATTCTTGTCAGGAGGGGGAAGAATGTAAGGAATCTCAGGGGAGCTAGAAATTAATATCCCTTCCATGGAGGGCAGCGTAGGAAGGAAATTCCATAGCCTTGGGAACCAACAAGTCTGGGATAGGTTTGAAAGATACTGCCTTAAGTCTATTTAAAGGGAAAAAATCTTTCTCACTGTCCCCTGCCTGTTTGCTGTTGTGCGTGTGGTGCTGGTGATATGTTTCTATCTCTCTGCTTCGACCTGTGAAAGGGGCCTGCCTCTTTCTCTAGTATGGAACTTCCCCTGGATCTGTAGCTTTATTCAACAAATCCTTTCTTCCCACAACTGTGCCTGGTTTGGAGATTCATCCCATGGCATATGGCTGACTACAAAAATAGTTCAGAGAAAATATACACATGGCATACACAGAGATTAGAGAAAAATCATACCTGCAATTAAAGTGAGAGGTTACTCCAAAGAATAAAGCAGAGACAAGTAGAAAACTACCCACACCAATAAGCAATATTAGACTGAATAGGAGAAAGGCAGATTTATGGTGTCCAGACGAAGATTACAGGGCAGAGAGAGGACAGAGATCAACAAGGATAAGCTTTAAGAGTTGATGGAAAATGTATTCTTTCATCAGATTCAGGTATAAAATAGGAAGGCTTGATTGGTTTGCAGATTCTTTAAGGGCTGATCCCAAATGCCAGTCTACCTAGGTAGTATGCTAGATTTTGGAGGCTGCAGGAGGCTATTGTAGCTGTTGTGAATGAAACTGGACCAGAGTCAAGTTCCATTCCAGCCAAGGATCTTCTGGTTCCCTCTTTGGGCTCCTGTCCTGTAATTGTAACTGCCTGAAAAAAACTGGATTTCTCAGAGTCTCCTTCAACTCCTAAACAATGTTTTTCTGCTTAACATAAATGTTATGGCAATATAGTAGAATTTTAGTGTCCTTTTACTTTAGCCCTCATTCTGTTTCAAAAATAAGAGTCTACATTTGTACTATTTTACACACACCCATTCATATTTATATAGTATATAATTAAAATATGCAACATTAATAATATATATATATATATGTATATATATATATATATATATATATATATATATATATGTGTGTGTGTGTGTGTGTGTGTGTGTGTGTGTGTGTGTGTGTGTGTAAATCTTAAAATGATACACAAGCTTACCAATGCCCCAAATCATAATATCCTGATTGGATATGAGTAAAAAGTAGGTTGGATATCAGAAATGTTTATCAATGATAGTCAACCCATTAAACAAAAGATATATTTTGTTGATCACTGTTCATAAAAAATTTCAGTATCAGAAGGAAATTTCCATCATGATATGAATGCACATTTTAAGCAACCTCAAGTATTATATTTGGTAGAAACACTCAGACAGTTTGCATTCAATCAGGAGCAAAGGCTTACTTAACAGAGTACTAGATGTGCTAGGTAATGGAAAAAGAAAAATAAACAAATATGAAGTGTATGTGTTAGAAGGAAAACTTATGAATGTCATTGCACACATCTACTTAAGGAGAACTTAACAACTGAAGCAGTTTACCCAGGTAGCTAGAACTTTACGTGTGCCCCGAGATGTCAGTATCATTTTATTACACCAGCAATAATCAATGAAGATTCTGACCTGAGGCAATGACTGCCTTTGTTCCTAACTATCTTTATAAGGATATGTGTCCAGAAGTAGTATAGACTTGCCAATCTTCTATGTTGAAAGGTTCAAGCACTTTTAACTCAGCATTCTTCCCATATAACTAATCCCCTTACCGTACAAGCACACATTTATGTTGCCCAGGTATCATATGTACTTTTTCACATTTGCCCATGGATGCCAGAGCTCAAAGAACCAGTATAAAAAGTACTGATATCTATTGTTTTTTTTCTTTTTCTGTATGAAATCAATTCTTCTTTGTTTCTAAACCAAAAGCGATGTGTCATCTGCCATCATCCATTAAACTGGAAGGCTAACTCACCATGGCTTTGAAAGTCAAAGAAAAATTACCCAGTGGTCATCACGTAGAAAACAGTATACTATTGCAATAATATTGAAACTAATCCTATGAAAATTCACTTAGTCAAGGGTATACCATGGGGAAGAGTGTCCAAATTAATTAAGGGTTTGGAAGAATACCTTGATTTTCTGAAAGATATTTTAACTGATTTAGAAGAGACAATTTATTATTAGAAATGACTCATTTGTTTTCGATTCAATCCAATACTTTGATGTAGAATGTAAAAATAAATGACAATTTCAAATTGATGTTTAGATAAAATTAACCTTTTCTACAGACTATAAAATGGCACAATGTATTTGTTGGTAAGTCAATCTGATAAATGAGAGTGAAGCACAGGTTGCTGTCCTAATAAATTTGCAAACCATAGTTGGAATATTATGAGATTTCTTCTCAATAAAATTGATTAAAAAGGGACTGAAATATATAAGTTCTAATTTTTATTATTTATTTATTTATTTGTTGTAAAGTATCATTCTAGCCCTGGCTGACCTGGAAGTCTCAGTGTGGCCTTGAACTCCCTGCGATCCTCCTACCTCAGGCTCCTGAGTGCTAGGATCACAGATGTGCATCACCACACCAGGAGAGGTCTTTTAATTTTTGTTTAACATCACTATTAAAAAGATACTTAAGATCTCAACAATAAAGCAGACTTAAAACTCACCCACTATGACTCAGGGAACTGAGCGGAAGAGGGGGAAGAAAGATTATAAGAGCCATGGTGAGGAAGAATATCCAGAGACATCTTTCCCCTCAGCAACAACACACAAAAAGGGAGAAGAAAAAAAAAAGAAAGAAAAACTGGTTAAAACCTCTGGTGTGGTTCATAACCCCCTAAACTATGCATAGATCCAGATCCAGTATGTGCACTAAGGAAGTGCCCCAGTGGGTACAGGAAAGAGAGGAAGGAAACAGAGACACCTTCACAAGAGTTGCTCATACAATGTATATACTTATTCATAATAAACACACACACACACACACACACACACACACATATATATATATATATATATATATATATATATATATATATATATATATATATATATATATATATATAAAGATTACACCATCATTTTAATAAAAGCACACTCATTTCTCCTCCAGCATGTTGTGCTTTAAAACATTTTTAACAAAAGAGTTCTTGTACATAGTTCTGATTCAAATTTTCTCCAATTTAAGTGTTGAAGCATGCTCACAATCTTAATCTCAGGCTTAAGCTAAGTAGAAAAATATCTTAGAAAGTGATTGACAAAAAGCACTGAAAATAGGAGCCTCTAAGTTAGTCTGGAGACTTTGAAAAGAGCAGAGTTCACTACAGGGTTGCTGAACCTTTCACATAGAGCTTCCCTGTGAATTTGTAATTATGATTTCTCTAGGTGTGTTCTGAGGCACAGTACTTGGCCTGATCCTGCTTGGCCTGCAAACCTTCCATGGCTTCAGTTAAGCTGCTGACTTTAATTTGACCCATCCAGCATTTAAACAGCATGTGATATTATCACCAACAATACCCGACACAACCCAAAGGAGAAGTCCAGAGACAATTAAGTTCTCAACAATAAACCAGACTTAAAACTCACCATGACTCAGGGATCTCAGTGAAAGAGGAAGCGGAAAGAATGTAAGATGGGAGAGAATATCCTGAGACATTGTCCCCCTCAGCAACAAAGCACAAAGGGAGAGGAAAAAAAATCTGGCTACCTCTCGATAACCTCCCACTCTATGGACAGATCCAGTATGCACACTGAGCAAGCACCCCAGTGGGACAGAGAGGAGGGAAATGGGGGCACGATCACAAGATTTGCACATACAATATATAATTATATATAATTATTCATAATAAATATATTATTTTTTAAAAAAATATATGTGATATTACAAGTGAGTATATCTTCTCACTGTCATATATATATATCTATATATCTATATCTATATATCTATATATCTATATATCTATATATCTATATATCTATATATCTATATCTATATATCTATATATCTATATATCTATATATCTATATATCTATATATCTATATATCTATATATCTATATATCTATATATCTATATATCTATATATCTATATATCTATATATCTATATATCTATATATCTATATATCTATATATCTATATATCTATATATCTATATATATATATATATATGACACTAATGTGGTTAAAAACTATAAAAATAGAACTATAGCCTAGAGTCAGGTTATTAGGAAAAGAGAAAAAGGATCTGTGTGCCACGTAAACAGAAGAAGGATATTTGGAGAGAGAAATATGAGTGAAGAGGTGAGATGAGGAGAGGAGGGGAGGGGATGAGATGACACCTAAATCTATGTGTGTCGTCACACCACAATATACAAGAAATGAAAATGTTTTACAAGCATATTATAGTGAATACTATTAGAGAATTCTCACAACAGCCTAACCACTTCAAATCATTCTGTGTAAACTGGCCTTTTTCTTTTCTTTTTTTTTTAATATTTTATTTATTCGTTTTCAAGCACAGGGAGAGAGAGAGAGAGAGAGAGAGAGAGAGAGAGAGAGAGAGAGAGAGAGAGAGAGAGAGAGAGAGAGAGAGAGAGAGAGAGAGAGAGAGAGAGAGAACCAAGGCCACCACCTTGTGGGTCTGGCTTATGTGGGTCCTGGGGAATTGAACCTGGGGCCTTAGGCACTGGAGGCAAGTGCCTTAACCGCTGAGCCATCTCTCCAGCCCAACTGGCCTTTTTCTTATCTTACTGGGCTCAAGCTTCCAAAAGAGTTTATAAACACAAATCTAAAGATGAAACTCCCAGAACATTAATTGATGAAAAATTCTCCATTCCAAGTCAATACTAGGATTATTTTGTTTTGTTATTATGGATTTGTCTTGGATCTGGTTGGCTGTTATCATTTCGAAGATCAAATTGAACATGCATAAAACAGTGAGTAATTGGCTCTACCCATAGCTACATCAATTTCTCATGAATCCTGTACATCAATACTTCATCTTATTTTTTACCCAATTATCCTTATTGTAGGCTGAGAAGTTCAGGATCACTTGATCATGAAATTGTACATACAGGTCACTAATCAATATAGATTCTAAGCCAGAATCATGATTTTCGAAACAAGGTCAGAATTGTCTGGGAAGTTTTTTTTTCCTAATTATGGTTGCATTAGATAAAACTTTTTGATTGGTAAATAGTTAAGAAAGGCTGATTAATTTGGTTTTAATTTAGATACATGTATAGAAATGCTATAATGAAACATTATTTTTTACATGCTAAAGTTGCTTTAAAAATGAAACTAATGGAGTTCCCATCTGTAAGTCAAAACAATATATAAAGTTAACAAATATCTATTGACTATTAGTTTTACAATGACTAATCAAATACTTTTAAAAGTGCTAAGGCTCTCAAGAGATTTAATTTGTTAGCAATGTTGATATCAGCTTATTTTATAATAGAAGGTGAATAAAATGTTTAAATATTTCTTTGTGAGTAAATAAATTTGCAAATTATAAAATCTTGGATGTGATTTAAAATCAGGTTTTCCCAAGAGTCTGCATTTGACTTCAGTGTGTTGAGAACTAAGAGCTGATTTACTCCGGAGTGTCCTTCTAATCTCGAAGGTTAACATGAAACTTGGTAAATTGATAGTGCAGAAACAAGTGAAGAATTAGAATATAAATACTGGCTCTCAAAGTTTACTGCTGACTTTGAAATTTGGAAATAATATTTGTCATGTTATTAGAAAGCAATTGCTTTTCCAGAGACAAATTATGTGTCATGTGGGGTTGTAATTATTCCACCAGACTGTGGGTTATATTGACTGTTTCCTCACAAGTGAGCTCTCATTGCCATCTTGTTTTTTATTTTATTTATTTTTTATTGTCCATAATGACTTACATTATTTAATGGGCAAACAATGAGTTATTTCCCCAGTTCCAATGCCCGTCTTCCCCATACCCAGTCAGTTGGATATCCTCCTCCGTGGGCAGTCTGGATCAGTCCTTGGGGCAGGGAACCATGGATAGCCTAGGAGTCAGCCTGGTTCTGCCGGCCCTAGTGTGTTGTTACTGAGGGGTGCCATGTCTCTGGATATTCTCCCCCATCAAGGCTCTCACAATCTTTCCACCACCTCTTCCGTTCAGTTCCCTGAATCATACTGGGGGAATATCAAGGCTGCTTTATTGTTGAGAACTTAGGGGTCTCTGTACTACTGTTTAAGACTGAGTCAAAAATCATTGGTGTCTGTCTCACTGGATTATCCTGTGTTGGCTGAATGGCTGTGGTTATGGGTCACTTGTCCATCCCTTCATTCTTTGTGGGTTTCCATATGGATCATCCATGGTATGTCTGGGGTGGCTCATCTCTTGTCAGGATGTCAGCTATAGGCCTATAGTTCTTTGGTAGGGTTGGATGAGCCACAGCTCTCTTGCAGCATTCTGAAAAATACAAACAGAATCTCCTTCAGAGAGTGAGATCAGTATAGGTTAACTGAGATACAGATTTCTGAATTAGCTAGATTCTATTTATAGTAGCCTCTCTATCAAATGCTCACATAGTGCATCACTCCTTGGGGACCCAAGAGTCCAGCTCCCAGTGCATATCACCCTAAGTCCCCAGTTCCTGTTAAGGGTTCCTCCTCCCTAAGTGGAATTTTTGGCCAAATTAAAAAGCTGTTGATTGCCTCCCACAGGCTTTGGCTCCTCCATTGCACAAGCGCTCCTTTCTTGGATCGCTGTTCTCTCCCAATAGGAAGTGTGGTCAGCCTACTCATAGCAGCAGACTTTGTTTCATGTCAGTGGTCTCTGTTTGCTCCAGCTGTTGTTAACAAGCTTCCCCTGGAAGCTTATGGACTGCCTTCCAGCACTGCACTAACTACCAACTGGGGACTGGATACCATTCTGGACCTCGAAGGGTCTCTCGATGTTGGTCGATGGCTTAATGTGGTTTCTTCAACAACAGGATCTTGCCTCAGGCCTGGGGTGGGCATTCAAGAGCTTTGACAGAATCCTGTCTTGTTTTTGGAACATCATGGGACACTTTGGTCACCAGCTCAGTGAGGGAAGGAGCTGGTTACTGGCACCAGGAGTTGCCAGCCTAATCAATTTTTCACAGGCTTAGACTCTCTCCTGTTCTATTCAGGGCCCCTCTTGTCAGATGACGCCCACTACTTTCTCATTAGGTTACGGTATGCTCGTGAGGATTTTATGATTTTGAACCCATTTTGGTTTAGCTTCATACTTAAGTCATTCCCATCACCCATCCCTCATCCCTCATTCATAAACCTACTTCTTTCTACTGTTCTGTGTAGAGTTTATGGTTAGCCTGGTTAAGGACCACATATGAGGGGGAATATGTGGTGTTGGGCTCTCTGTTCTTTTGAGAGATTGCTTAATAGGATCTGTTCCAAGGCAGAACATTTTTCTCTAAATTTTGATATGTCATTTTTCCTTTTAGCTGAATAGAATTCCTTCGTGTAAATATACCATCGATTTGTTATCCATTCCTCCATGGAAGGGCACTTTGGTTGATTCCAGTTCTTGGCTATTATGAATTGAGCTGCTATAAGCATAGTTGCACAAATGTCTCTATCCTGAGATGTGACATCTTGTGGGTAGATGCCTAGTAGAGGGATAGCTGGGTCCATTGGTAGTTCTATGTCCATTCTGTTGAAGAGTCTCCACAGTGCTTTCCATAGAGGTTGAACAAGCTTGCAATCCTACCAGCAGTGAATGAGGGTTCCTTTTCCCCTGCATCATCGCCAGCAATGATTGTTGTTGGTTTTCTTTATGATTGCCATATTGACTGGAGTAAGTTGGAATCTCATTGTGGTTTTGATTTGCATTCCCCTGATGCTTAAGGATGCTGAGCACTTTCTCAGGTGAGAAAAGGCCATTTGTGTTTCCTCCTCTGTGAATTCTCTGTGAATCCTTGCCACCCACCCTCATATATCTTCCCCCTCTCAATTAGTCTATGTTTTTGTGTGTGTGTGCCTGTGTGGGTGTCATCATCCCTTCCTTCCATTATAGTTAGGTGTTATCAGGTGCTGCAAAGTCGTGAATATCAAGGCCATTTTGTGTCTAGAAGTTTGTGGTGCAAGCCGTCCTACCCTTCCTTTGGCTCTTACAATCTTTCCACTTCCTCATCTGCAATAGACCCTGAGGCTCGGGAAATGTGATAGAGATGTCCCAGTACTGAACACTCCACTGTCATTTCTTCTCAGCACTATGGTGTCCTTTGCTTTTTCCTAGTGGTCACCACTACTGGAAAAAGAGAAGCTTCTCTAGACAAAAGTTATAGTAGCATAATTATATGGGTATGCTCATTTTTTAAAAAGTGCTTCCAATGTAGTTTGGTGGACATAATACATGAATTTATCTATCCATCAGCAGACATTACTCCCCTGGGGCTCATAACCTCCCTCACTATAGGACTTTTACTAGGTCTTCAGTACCAGGCATATATTCTGCCCCATGGAGCAGGCTTCCTGTCCTATTAGAGATCAGTTGGTTTCCTCCACAATAGACATGTCACTATTACCCCAGTTGGCACATTTGGCCTGGCTTGCCCATCTTCAGGCTTGTACAAGGTCTATTGCTATTCACCATCCTTGATGCTTTCTCTCCCATAAAGCTGCATGCAGCTGTAGGTTTTTTCAGCTTTTTGTCAACTGGTTAACAGGGAGGAGGTTTCTGTTCAGTTATATTACCATTTTTCTTGATTCATTTGATAACTCTAAATTAATTTTAGCTTTAGGCTTGTTCTAGCTTTCTTCTTTTCTAAGATAATATTTTTAATATTTAACAATAAACGAATCCATAGTTCCTCACAACATCTAATCCAACTGAAGTCTTATTCTATGTCACTCAAACAAAGCTGTACCATGTTACTATTCCTTTCTCTTCTAATACTCACAAAGTGAAAGCATTTTCCCACATCTCTTTGCCATCCCTAGAGTGGAAAATCAGTCCAGCATGTTCTACTGATGTGATTCTAGTTATATTTTCTGGACACATCATCACCAATTATAAAATATTGGTAAACATCCTAAAAGAAAATAAAATACTGTAAATGACCTGACATATCTCCTGAAGGTAGATAACTTTGGAACTAGTCTTCACTTATAGCTTGTGGCCCCTTCTGTGCTGAGTAGATAGTTTATTGTGTAGGTCAGTGTGCAGTCATTCTAGGTACAAAAAATGCACTTGAAAAACAATTTTCAAAATTGCTTCCTATAACTTTTGAGAAAAAGCAAAAGAAACCCTAAGGTAAAACATATTTTAATCCTACATAGGTAGGATATTGTCAAAGACAATATTTTTCTAACTTTATTTCATAATGTAGTAGTGGTTCTCAATTATATGAACTAATAAATGCCTCTTTTAAATAAACTATTAAAATAAATATGGTGACACACTTTTCAACTGATATTTTGAGGTCAAATATCAAAACCAGACAAAGATATTACAAGAAAAGAAAACAGAGAAACTGGGGAGATGGTCAAAGGACTGTGGTATCAATTATATAATTTTATATATTATATCTCTAATAAATAAATAAATTAATACTTAAAAATAATTTTTAAAATGATGCATATTCTTGGTAATTCTATTTTTATAGATCCTAGTCAGTGAAAGTAAGCAAGTATAAAACATACATGAAAAATATAAACTAGAAAGGAAATAGAACCATTTACATTTTCTGATAATATAAATTATTTCAATAGAAAATTCTAAAGAATCCAATACATAGCAAACAAAACTAATATTTCAGTTCAACCACCTTCTGCTTACAAGATCATTAAACAAAAATCAATTATACTTTATAATTTGCATCATATGCTTTAAAACAATCTTAATAAAGTAGTTCTATTTAGTATAGTATTAAAATAATAAAATATAGAGGAATGCAAAAAGTGAAAAAATAAGTGTTAATTTGTACTCTAGTAACTGAAAATGATAGTTAAACTCAAGACTGAAATAACATATTATGGTTAGTAAGGCCTAATATCATTGAGAGGAAAAAACTCAAATTGGTCTAAAAGTTCAACTCAATTCCTATAAAAATCTCTCACAAAGAGGGAAGAAAAAAAAGAAAAACTGGCTACCTCTGGTGCAGTTCATAACCCCTAATCTAGGGACAGATCTAGTATGCACACCAAGGAAGGACCTCAGTGGGTAGGGGACAGAGTGGAAGGAAACGGAGACACCTTCATAATAGTTGCTCATACAATGTATATACTTTTTCATAATAAAGATATTAATTTTAAATATCTCAGCTGAGCTCCTTGTAAAATAGACAGTATGATTCTAAGATCCATGTTGCATTACAAGCAACCTAGAATGCTTCCATACACACACACACACAGACACACACACACACACACACTCCTTGAAAAAAAGACTAACTTGGAAGGATTCTAATGTATTCATTTCAAAACCAATTCTAAGAAACTATGTCCAGGACAGTGTGGTACTTCAAGAATAGACATAGATGAACTGAGCAAACTTGACAGTCTAGAAATCAAACACAGAAATATTACCTTAACCTATGTTGTACCAACAGTGTCAAAACTAGTTAGATGAAAGGAACTAATATTTTCAGCAAATACCTCAGAGATACCTGGGTAGTTCCATTCAGAAGGATGATGTTGAACCCGCACTTCCTATATCCCATATGCAAAATAAACCAATGTTATTTGCAGCATTTTGTGAAAATAAATAAAAAGTTACAAGTCTGGTTAGGAGTCAGTACTTTATTTTCACTGCAGTAAATTTTCCTTCTCTACATTTGAACACTATTCGTAATATCCATGCCATGGACCAAGTACTCACTTTGGAATATTTCTAGATACATTTGCTAATGGGGGCTTTAATTTAATTTCAGATTTCCAGGTATTTCCTTTGAAAAGTTCATGAGCTTATGACAATCATCTTATCTGTCTTTGGAAATAATGTTGCAGTGTTTGAATTTGTTTTTTCAATGAATTCTTGTCCATAGAGCATAATTCTGCTGTGAATATGTGCTTTAGAATCAAATCTGGAAATAACCTCTGTTCAAGAGCTGCTTCTGGCTCCTCTGAGGCATTCTGGGGGAAGAGATGGATTTAATTGGATTGTGTTCCATTGTGGTAAAACCATGCTTCTAATTGTCAGAGATCCAAAGAGAAAGTTAAATAAACATGTTTTATGAACTGAAAAAGTTTATTGAGCATTAACTTTTATATTCTCATTTCAAGATAGCACTTTACACAAAGAAAAGTGTTTCTTCACTTTTTTTCTTATGGGTCATTTTGTGATTACACAGTTCATCCTAGGAACCAGGTATTGAAAGATTCCTAGATAATGATTAATACAGTCAATATTTAGTTGGACATAATATATATGCTATAATCCTGAATTAATTTAATATCATTCATTAAGAAGTCGATAAATAAACTTTTGGTTAGAAAACTCCATTCTTGATAAGTTAGAAAATTTAATAAATATTATAAATTGGCTAATATGTAAATTCTAATTTATTAATATTTGCTGACAGCATGCTTTTTATGGAGGTTTCTAGATTGTATAACTGAGCTTTCCTTAATAATCATCACTTGTATAATTAAGATTTTTCCACTCTTTAAATGATAATGAACCACTTTGCCCACTGACTGTGTATGGTTCTTATGATGGCTAGGTTTTATTGTCAACTTGATCTTTTTAATTATCTTGGTTGGGTCACTGAGGTTATTTACATGATACCTATCATTATTTCCAGTAGCCTGAGGGGATTATAGGAGAAAATAAAAGGATTCATAGAAATTGATTTTGGGAGGGCCTCCTTCACCATTTTTTCCCAGGAATACCTCACTGCATATGGATTATAAATTAGGTCTAAGTCAACATCTGCTATTGTTTCAAGAGAATCATCAACTGTTTTAATAGCATGCAATGTTATATTATTCACTACATAGATAAGTAATGGTTTTACCGTGTTATTCAACAGGTAGTAAATAAATATGAACAAGTTTTGTGCCGGTTTCTACAAAGAGATCATAGCATTGAATCAAAGCTATGTATTAGAGTACACAGGCCTATTAGCCAAAGTCACACAAAGAAAGTGTGAGTCTATTTACAAACACAAGTATCTTTATCTGTTAATCCAGTCTTATTTCATTATATCTCATTTCATCATAGCTAACAAAATAGATAACATATGCTTGATTTCCTAAAGTACTAGGCTTTTAACAGGGTGCTTTCTATTATTCATATTATGTGATATTAATAATATACTGCAATAAATATAATTTCTATAATACAATCATAAAATAATGTCATATGCTTAGAAAAAAATGGCCTGCAAAACTAAATTATGTTCTCCGGTGGTCTTCAAATTCATGTGTGTAAGCTCAGGAATAATTTTGAGTGGGATAAAGAGCTACAAAATAAAATTGAGGAAAAAATCTTTTGCAAAGTTAGATTTTAGTCACAAGGCATACCATATATAAGCCAAGAAAGCTGAGTTAATATGTAAGAGTGCCATGTTTAGCTAGAGTAAGAAGTATTTAAGTTGACTGTGATTAATGTGAAAAACAGTTGTGTGGGAAGTGAAGAGAGGGTAAATTGTAGAAGTACTTATGGAAAAGCCATTCTTGGGAAGTAAATTAGCCAACTTAGCACAAAGTACTTGGACAAGTTCTCTAAGGCAGAAGGAAAATAATTGGATAATGAGACCTTTGATTACATGAGAAATTTGACTAAACCAGAAAGAATGAATAGGAAATGTGAATGTAGAAAGTCAGGGATAGCTTTTAGATCATATGAGGTTTATAAGACACTTTAATTCTAAACTATTCTTATGAAAAAGTCATCAACTTTACCTTTTAGAGGTCCTTTATTGAATTTATTTTATTAGTATAAATGGAGAACATTTTTATTCACAAAAATGTACCTCATAGTGAAGGTTAACAAGTAATATAACAGCAATTTTTCCATCAGTGGCTTGATGTTGGTATTCTATACCAACCAACCTTGAACTTCATAATTATAGCCATTTGAGTGTTATGGAGTTGAATTAAAATGCCCAAACAGATTTTATATGAGAATTTTCTTTTTCTTTTTACTTATACTCGATGAAGTAATTTTACTTATCTTTACCCATGAAATATGTTTGAGAAGGCTTCCATTGAGAAGACACAAGCAGATATAATTATGATTGTATTCAAAGGTAAAGAAGAATGACTTTTCTTTCTGAGAACCCTTTTAATAGATTTTTGGAATAATCAGAGAAATTAGACCAATAATGTCACCTTTTAAATACCTCCAACATCATCCTTGATGTTAGGATATGAGGACTGAGTACAATAAACATTGTCTGATTTACAGAGCCCTGAAGTACAAGTAGAGAATACTTTTAAAATGAATGTAATTGAGTTCTATTTTAACTGTTTCTGAAATTTAAGCATTTTTCTTGTTAACAAATACCGTGTTCAAAAACACTCTAGAGATTCAACTACAGTGCTTTAAATCATTTGTAACAAATTATTCATGTTTGCTCAATTGTTTACTAAATCAACCTTTGATCATAGAAAATGTAATTAAAGCATGGCAAAGATATCTCAAAAAATATCACATTTGCCTACTTAGGAAGATGCCACCCAGATGTATAATCATACCAAATGTAGAGATATGCTCCCAAAAGATAATCATGTCACCTTCAATGAGTTCGATTTAGTTTGTCTAGGGAGAAACTGATAAGATTTCAAATATCTTCTTATAGCCAAGATGTGGCAATAAGGCCACCATCACCACACCTATCTGTTAACACTGTACATAATAATCCTTCATGAAAACCATCTCCTTGTATCAAGAAGTTCTATGGAAATATGACCTCAGAAATATCCGTGTGTTTCCCTGGGACACTGTCTACCAGCTTCTTTAATATAGAAAGACTGGATTTTGGTGTGTATGCCTGTGTGTGTGTGTGTGTGTGTGTGTGTGTGTGTGTGTGTGTGTGTGTCTTTTACACTTTTCTATAACATGCATTGCTTTCTTCTGATTACCTATTTCAAGATTGAAAAGACCATCTATGTAGATAATGCATATTCATAAGTAATACCTTTTCCTTATATGACTTCATTCCACCCCCAAGGAAGTTAACCCAACTATTGTGGACTAAATCAAGATAATCCAATCACTTCCTCGCATGGGATTACATATCATCTTTGTTCCATCAGTTTTTCTTCTCTATGACTCTTTAAACATCCTTTGAATTTTTGTATCTCATTTTTAAATATTTATAGACATTCTTTAGTTTCTATTTTTATTTTTAAAAAATTATTTGTTAATAATTAGAAATACTGTATGAACAAATCTTGTGTTGGTATCCCCATTTCCCTCCTACCTGCCCCCACCCCACTCACTGAGGGCCCTCCTCAATGGGATTGGTGGAATGATCCATTGTCTTCTGTCCATAGAGATCTACTCCTCTAAAATTATTACCTTTTAGAAAGACCCCACTGTTCACCTACTATCTACTGATGACTACAGAACATGAAGAGGCCTGTCAGCTGTCTGCAATTTGAATGCTTTATATTAAAACCAACAACATAAATGAACAAATTTACTTTTTAAATATACCTTAATTTTTTGTTTTAAATGACACCACTCTCCACCTCATGACCTAAGGCAAATTTACTTTACCTCATTAACACTCTCTGACTTGACCATCAAGTCTCAGTTGTGGTTCAAGTATTTCTATGTCTAGCCATGTCTGTTCCCCACCTTTGCTTGGCCATTCAAAACAAGTAAGAATAACTTAAAACCTCATCAATACACTCTTGCCAAACACACAGGGAAAGGACACACCCTCCATATTACTGAAAATCTGTTTGTGTCATTTCCGTTAGAGTCATCCCAAAGTCTTTGAGAAGAGAGACAGGTGGTGCCCAGTCGCATCAAGGTCTCTCCTGCCCCCCTCCAGCTGCGTTCTCATGCTCTCATATTCTGCCTGTGGGCCTTTCCCCTGGTCCAAAAACCCACTTCTTTTCTCCTTTTTCAGTTTTCAACCTTTACGAAAAGTGGGACTAAACTCAGCCTTCAAAACACAATCTCGTTTGAAAACCAGTAAAATATTGTGAGGTCCTTCTCTTCCACAGAATCTTGCATTATTTTCTTAAATAACGGCTATCAAATTTGATGACTTGTCCCAATTCTCTTGTCTGTCCCAGTGGTACCATAAGCAATTGAGGACAATATTCCTGATATTTAACTTTGTATCCTTAGCACCTACTACTGAAGAAGAATTCATTATAGATGGTAAATAAGTGTCCAGAGATAGTTATTTAAGCATTAACAAGTAAAACAAAACTTTACAAATTTTTATCTTGAATAAAGTAGCTACTTTTTCAAACTGACCCCATTTTGACTGTTGCATATTTTCAATTATTGTAAGAAAAGAGAATTATTTCTCATGAGAGGATAGTCTTCAAAGATCAGTGTTTTCTGGACTATGTAAATTGCTAGCAATTTGAAATTATGATTTTATGGAAAATGTGTCCTGAGTTATGCCTCATCAGGAGGGATTCATTCATATAATTCAAGACACAGATAAATTCCTGGGGGGAATAAGTACATGCCTAAGAGTTAAGTATTCCAGGAGAGAATTGTTGCCTGCTATCCTTGCAGAGAAATTAGAAAATGAGCTGCTCATAGCTTCAGAGGGGCAGGAAGCCAACTTCTCCCACTCTAAGAATGTTTCACACTTTTTACTTCCATTTCCTTCTTTCCTTCACTGCTCATGAACATAGGCATGACGCCAGCTATGATTTCTTTTGGTTAGTGACAAAAATCTACTGTGAAGGGATTATAATTATTAGTTTTACAAAAATCCCCATGGAACCTGCAAGGTGCCTAAGCGCACACTATATTAACTTGCTAACATTATTTACATTCTATGAAAATTCAGTTTTAAATCCTTGTCAATAGACACCAATATCTAATAACATATCCACTTTACCTTTATTCATGCCAGCATTTACCATATACTAAATGCTGAGAATCAGATGAGCACCATTTGACTATAGAAGTTTGACATATTTTGAAATTGTGGGTGCTGGATGAGAATGTAAGTAGGCACAGAATGTAATTAATTCCATGTTCAAGTTTCTGGTCTTGGCTTATATAGTTAACAATGTATATACTAAACTTTTATTCCCTGACACATAGGAAAACTTGGTTATTAGAAATATTTCTGTATTGTGAACTGCAATCCCCAAGGATTCTTCCATCTTCTGATATGTGAATAACAAACAGTTTATAATGTGAAATGCTATATTGTTAAAGCAACATTAACATAAAATCCAGCATGACAATACATAAATATGTAGGATGGTTTCTAAATATATTCCCTGCAAATAAACATTGTTTGTACACAGAGTGCCTGTGAGCTCAAGGCCTAGTCTACCCATTGAGAGGGTAATTGAATTTATAGATGCTCTCCTGAGGAAAACACCTGGGGTATAGTAAAAGAAATAGATTTATAAAATGATATTTATATAAATGTTATGATGGTAAACACATTAAATTTATGATACAAACTAACAACGAAACAGTTAGGCAATGGCCAATCATGAGTGCACCTAATAAAATAATCTTTCTGCATGATAAAGGTTTATGTTATAAGAAAGATTTGCCTATAATAAAAAAGCCACATGGAAGCTACAATTATATTTATGCTATATAATGGGTAATCTTGATTGTCAACACCACTGGACTGAGAAGCATTTAGGAGATTACAAAACACAACTCTGAATATGTCTGCAAAGGCTTTTCAAGAGGATTTACTCAGGGCCTAAGACTCAGTCTGAATGTGGACAGTGCCATCGCATAGGTTAGGGGTCCAAAGAAGTAAGAGTGGAAAGGAGACAGACCCAAGTGTAGTTGCTCCCTCTTTCTTCTTCCTGACTTCCAAGAAATGGTCTGCTCTGGTTCACACATTCTCCATGCATGATGGTCTGAAAGTTCTTAAACCATGGGCTGAAATAAATCTGTCTTCTATTAAGTTGTTTTGTTCAAGTATTTTTTTTCACAGTGATGAGAAATTTGGACTAAAACAGAAAGCAGGTGTCAGAGCACTGGGATGCAGCTCCTATTCCATGATCCCGTTGTCCAGAAGCCTGTTAGAGCAGCTGTGGAAGAATTTTAAAATGTGGGCAAGAGAAGCCGTGGAATGCAGAGACGACTAGAAACTCTAGTGGGAGCTCTGAAGACTAGAATGGTAATGCTGGCAGCAAAGGCTGCTCATGATGATATTCAAGATGGGGATGAAGACTTTCTTGTAAATTGCACTTGAGGTGGTTCATGTTACATGCTTGCACAGAACTTGTCGACATAGGATCCCTACCTGAGACTTTGTGGCAAGCTGAATTTAAAGATTTACTGGTTTCTATAATGGAGGATATTTCCTTTTTAAAAATATTTTATTTATTCATTTTCAAGCAGAGAGATACAGAGAGAGAGAAGAGAGAAAGAGAGAGAGAGAGAGAGAGAGAGAGAGAGAGAGAGAGAGAGAGAGAGAGAGAGAGCGCACCAGGGCCACCACCTTGTGGGTCTGGCTTATGTGGGTTCTGGGGAATTGAACCTGGAGCCTCAGGCACTGGAGGCAAGTGCCTTAACCACTGAGCCATCTCACCAGCCTAATGGAGGATATTTCAAGACAATAGTCAGGTGATCACATGGTTATTAATAGTAGATTTTAGCCAGTGTTTGTATTGAGAATCTGGATCAAAAACACAGTAGAAACGTTTATTTAAAATATTTCTGTTTATTTATTTGCAAGGAGAGAGAGAGAGAGAGAGAGAGAGAGAGAGAGAGAGAGAGAGAGAGAGAGAGAGAATGGACGTGCTAGGGCCTCTAGTCACTGCAAACAAACTACAGATGCATGTAACACTTTGTGCATCTGGCTATATGTGGGTACTGGGAAATAGAACCCAGGTTATTGGGCTGTGCATTTAAGTACCTTAACCGCTGAGCCATTTCTCCAGCCCCCAAATGATTTGTAAAATATGTAGACTGACCAGAAAACTTCATTCTTACATCTCCTTTTCCCCTAAACAAGCACTATGTGAATAATGGCAGGGCCTACCACCAGCTTGAGCCATCCCTTGGCTCTCTAGGTCACCTTTGGACAAATGGCTTCCACATTCTCTCTCTCTCTCTCTCTCTCTCTCTCTCTGTGTGTGTGTGTGTGTGTGTGTGTGTGTGTGTGTGTGTGAATGACTGACCATGGCAAAACTTTCCTAGGTGGCCCGGTGAAAGCAGGGTGCCCTGAAACTCTCTTCTCAAAGCAAAGCCTCTATATTCGTCCAAGGTCAAGGTCAAAGTGTCATTGGAGACGCAAACAAAGCCAACTCTTAGTTGTGAGACACTGCAGAATAAAAAAAATGAGTTTATATTTCGAAGAGATAGTGGAGAGAGTAAACATTTCCACTTGAAAAGGGAAGGATGATGGCATAGAAAGGATTAGGACCTAAACAAGCACCAAACCCAGTGGGACAAACACAAAAACCTGTAGCAGGATGTCCACAATCCAGGGTAAAGGTGTCATGTGAGTCACCAACGGGCTGGATCCATCCCATCACTACCCCTTTGCTTGGTTCAGACTACATGGCTGTTCTTGGATGGCTTTACTTAATGTGCACAGCTTTCCAAAGAAGAGTTTCTACATTCCTGGCATCTCTAACTGTCTGCATCTTCAGCAACACCCTCATTGTTTTATGCCTCCCATTCTCAGTGGCTGCCTGAAGAGACATTCTGATCCTGCTTCACACTACCCACTCTATTTTATTCTACTTTTGGGCATTTTATGCCCTAACATTTATGAACATAAAAATTTTATAGAAAGAATAATTTTATTTTAATCACTGTATTGAATCAAATATTGGTTCAAATATACAATGGCATACAAAAATTCCTCATTTCCATCCTCTAGAATAATAATAATTCTCTTCTGTCTTTTAATATTGTTTCCATACATGTGTGAGTTTTTGGTCTATAGCCTATTAGTGTGTATGAGCGAGAGGTTCAAATACCACAGCTATGACTCTTAATCTGGTGGCTTCAGACATTGTTGTGAGGATCTATTTTATACTATATAAAAATTATTAAACTGAGAAGTGACATGGGCTCACTGTTTATGATTTACTTAGCATTTACACATGTTATTAGTAGTCATTAAAGAATATAACATTAGGTATGGTTACATTTCCTAACCATGTAACATGCAAATATACTGTAAAAATTTAACTGCTATTTTATCTGCAAGAAAAGCAAAACAAACAAGAAAAAGTATCAAATGAGGGAAATTCACCAAATTCAAACAGTTTTAATTCTCAAAAACAGAAATAGCACCTATGTGTATGAAAAATATGCAAGAGTCAGCTTCAGAGCACTGCAAGGTTTTATGAGCTGTCAGGTGGAGTCAACATCAATGGTTACAAGGGGAATGAAATATTTTATTCATTCTGCAAACACATTCACACACACACAAGGAGAGGCTTTAATTCCTGATAAATTTATTGAAAATTTCACATACCTCATGCAGAAATATCTACTCTATCTTAGAAGATTGTGGTAAATGGAATCAATTATGTTGAAAGACAACATCCTGCTTCAGCTAAGTGAATGTAAGATTAATAGTAATATCAGACTTTTTAAATTCCAAAGTAAATATCCCAGTGATAATATGTACCATTCAACATGTGGTCCCATTTTCAAAAATAATAAGCAGGAATTCCTATAATATAGGATCAACATCATAAAATATAGTGTTTTCAATTTCTTTGTAATCTGTTCAAGGAAACAAATATATCATTATTTCAAATAAGAATCCAAATATGGAGTCATTTCTTTTATACACTGTGGGAGTGTTTTTCATGTATAACATTTATTCAACTACTTAGAAGCTGTGCTTAAAGTTTAGAAGTATTGGCTTAGTAAAAAGCACAATGGAAAGAGACATGTAAACATAAAATTTGCCCAAGTCACCCACCTAGAAAGGGGCAGAGGTGGGTTTTGAACCTCAGAGTCCTTAGACCCATAAAGCTCATACTATTAAAGAATTACATGATATAGATTGTCTATTTTATTGACTTGGAAGAAATCTGTTTACATCCAAACTGATTTATTTAAATCATGATGCAATTAAAATTTCATATCTCAAAGTAACCATTCATGGAGTTGAAAATAACTTCCCAAATTTATCCCATCCTCCCACACAAAACCATGCCAAAGCTCAACATATCCAGCATTTCTTTGAAGCATATATTTGCTGAATCAACAAACAAAAGATTCTAATACAAATATCCAAAGCAAGTTGGCCAGGAGATGGAATCATCTGAGGACCATTGATCTGCAGAATAGTCGCTTTGACTTTATTCCTGCTTGACAGCATTACTTTGGACATTATAATAAGTAAATTATTAAAATATCATAGACAATGAAATCATTAAAATCAGCCATATTCACCATGTTGCTTAAATTCGAAATTGATCAGAAATAGGTAATAGCTGAGTTGAGATGAAGCATTACGCATTTTAATTTTAGTTTTGTTTTTTTGGGATGAGTGTGCTCGCATGTGCTAAGACATGTGTGGAGGTCAAGGACAACTTTTGAGTCTCATAGGTCGCCTTCCACCAAATTTGAGGCAGGGTCTCTTTGCTATCTTCCCCAGGCTAGCTTCCCATGAGCTTCAGCAGATTCTCCTTTCTCAGCCTCCCTTCTAGCTGTAGGTGCCCTGGGATGATAGGTGATAACGTTATAGGGTCTGGCTTGATGTGCATCCTAGGGATTTTATTACTTGAGTTCTCATACGTGCATGGCAAGTG